>CABHPR010121951.1:4830-50439 GCA_902168415.1 Peromyscus melanophrys | reverse complement strand
CACACACACACACACACACACACCCACGTACCCACACATAGGTGTGCACATATGCACATACAAACAAGAAATACTTGCTTAATGAATAGATGCACATACAAACAAGAAATACTTGCTTAATGAATACATAATGGATAAGTTTATGTTCTAAAGTGCTCTGTTATTTCTATAAACTACATCTTAGCCCCCAATAACCTCAATTTTATTTTCCACTATAGCTTTGAAGAATCCATAAGATGATTGGTGTAATTAATGAAATTTTCTTTTCTGATACCTAATTGTTCTTCCTATATAATTGCCGTGTGATCGAATTTGTGTATTTGTCTCTTTGCCGTAGGACAAAGAAAATGGTAACTACAAAGCCCTTGATATGAAAGGAAAGGGAGAGTCTCGGTGTTTCACAAGTGGATTAGTACCCTGGAATAAAGCAGCTAGAGTGGAATGTGATTCAGAATGAGATGGAAAAGGTCAGATGAATGGAAACAGAACCAATCAATCAGTTCTTCCCTCCTTTCCCTCTGAGAAGCAGTGGATCACGGAGTAGATGGCATTCCAGGAGCATTGGGGAACTTTGCAAAAAGGATTATGATCAAGGGGTCCTTAGTGACGTGACGAGCTGCAGCAGAAAGGGAAGGATCTTCCTCTGTTGTGTGAGAGAACAAGAACAGATATGAGATAACTGAACAACAGTGTATGACTGTATGAACTACACAAACATGCACATGGAGCGTGTGCTATTGCTGTCATTACAAAGCACTAGACACAATGATAAAGGACCTCATTTCTTTCTTTCTTTTTTTTTTTGGTTTTCAAGACAGGGTTTCTCTGTGTAGTTTGGAGCCTGTCCTGGAACTCACTCTGTAGCCCAGGCTGGCCTCGAACTCACAGAGATCCACCTGCCTCTGCCTCCCGAGTGCTGGGATTACAGGCGTGCACCACCACTGTCCAGCAGGACCTCATTTCTTAATTAGATATTGATGGTTTGCATTTCTAGCTATTTTTCATATACACTCCTTTTGACTCCTCTTCCTAGTGACTAACTTTAAAAAAACTTGTTAAACCCATTTATACAATTTCTTTCTGTCACTTGCTTACCATAAGCATCATCCTGCTTGTAATCTGTCGTTCCTTTTACTTCTCCTTATCCCTTTTTTTGTTTGTTTGTTTGTTTTTTTTTTTTTCCGGAGCTGAGGACAGAACCCAGGGCCTTGCACTTGCTAGGCAAGCGCTCTACCACTGAGCTAAATCCCCAACCCCCCTTTTACTTCTCCTTATCCCCTTCAGTCTTAAAATAATTCTCTGTGACAAAAGGACAAACAATTCATAGACTGGAAGGTGGGGAACAAGCTTTCCTGTGCTGTCGATTGGTTTATACATGTGGCTTTGTGCAGCTTTTCTACTCCTGCTTTGTTTACTCGGTCTGAAAATATCACCAAAACATGTCCTTTTTGCTACTGTATTATTACCAGTTTTGTATTCCTTGGATTGGGGGGCCTATCCTTTCTACTCCTTTGAACCATGGACAGAGAGGTAGCACTAGTTTTTTTTAATAGTGAAAAGGAAAGGAAAACATCTGGATTAAAAATAAAGGAATGAGGTAATTTATAGAAAAAAAATATGTTTACTTCTGAGAATTAGCATGAAAATGACTCATTTAAGTCAATGCACATGAAACTGATGCACAGTAAATGCTCAATAAATGCTGAGTATTAGTACTTGGATAGTGGTTCTGATTATACAAATGACGTCCTATTAAAGAACGTAGGTCCAGCTCATACTGAGTAATTTGGGGAGAGTTTCATATTGTAAACTACTTACAAAGTTCCAAGCAGGGCATAGGGAAATCATCACATGGATAGTGTACTGGCTGGTTTTGAGTCAACTTGACACAAGCTAGAGTCATCAGAGAAGAAGGAGCTTCATTTGACAAACTGCCTCCATGAGATCCAGCTGCAAGCATTTTCTCAATTAGTGATCAATGAGGGAGGGCCCAGCCCACTGTGGGTGGTGCCTTCCCTGGGCTGGTGGTCCTGGGTTCTATAAGGAAGTAGTCTGAGCAAGTCATGAGGAGCAAGTCAGTAAGCAGCTCCCTTCCATGGCCTCTGCATCAGCTCCTGCCTCCAGGATCCTGCCCTGTTCCAGTTCCTGTCCTGACTTCCCTCAGTGATGAACAGCAATGTGGAAGTGTAAGCCCAATAAACCCTTTCCTCCCTAACTTGCTTTTTGGTTATGGTGTTTTGTTGCAGTGATAGAAACCCTAACTAAGACAGATATTATCATTTCCTAAGCGTAATAATATCAAGTGGTATTATTATTCTTAGCCCTGATAGGGTATACATAGAGAATGATGCCTGGAAAACTCAGATTTAATACCTACATCTATTAGTGTCCATTGGACAGAGTTATGATCTTTGAATAAATGTAGCAATCCAGTTTTTCCCTTGAAGAATAAATACTTCATCCCTTCTCCTTCAGGATTCCTGATGGTATTTCTGATTGGCTAAACACCAACAAAGGCTACAGAAGCAGAGCCTGCTCATGATACATATGCCAGCCTGCAGGGTCACAGCCCAGCAGATGAACTAGAGGACGAAGTGGAAGATGTTGACAGTCATGACTCTATGTATAGCAGAGAATTTGTGAAGTATTTGTGGTATGAACAAATCACTTGCGGATGCCCCTAAAGGTTTCTTTGGGAAGGTATATATGTTGGTCTACAACTAAATCCATTCACCACATCGGTGACTTTTTCATCACTGTGCCATACCTAAACAGAAACAGTTGATTTATGTTCATGGTTTCAGAGTACAGCTCATGGGAAAGGAGGCTTGATGACAAGAACAGTTCAGATCATGGTCACTGAAATGTGTGGTAGAGCATCATGTGATAGCAGGATAAGGAAGCAAAGAGGCCAGGATTCGAAATATTCCTGGGCTCTAAAGACTCTTCAGAGCAACTACTGGTGCCCTACTTTTACCAGCAAGGCCCTACCCAGGGCTCCTACAGATTCTTCCAACATCGCCTGTAGACAGGGAACAAGTATTCAGTCATAATCCTTAGGGGAACATTTCAGACCCAGACTATAGCATCTACTTTGTTTCAGGGTTAAATTAAGGCTTTACAGAAGCTGCTCTGGTGAAGGCTTCCCTCTATTTTTATCACGCATAGACTTGTCTTTCTTTCTGGCAGTCTTTCTTTCTGGCATTACGAGGTACTCGTGGTTAGATACATTATAAAGAAAGCACTTTGGCTCAGCGTTGTGAAGGTTCAAGGGCATCACTGGCATATGTGTGTCTGTGATGAACACTCCATAGAAAGTGGACTCACAATGACAGTAATGTATGCATGTGGGGTGGGAAACATCACACAGAAAGACAGGAAGCCAGAGCAAGGAGAAGGAACCAGGCTTCTTTTTAATCACTGTTGAGAACTATTTCAGCTCCATAAGAGCTACTTTAATTTCAAGAGCTATGTCTCCACTGACGTAATCAACTTTCACTAGGCCCTACATCATAAAGGTCCGACCACCTCTTAACATCACCATGGTGATCAAGCTTTAAAGACATGGTGCTCAAGGGACACATTTATACCATATGTAGACCATAGAAACTCTGAAGAATGGACTCCTGTCCATTCCTGCTTACTTGTTTGTTTTCTCAGACAGGGTCTCATTCTGGTTTCCAGGGTGGCCTGGAACTTACTGTGTAGCCCACATTGGCCTAAACTTGTGGCAAACTACCTTTCCCAGTTTCCTGAGTCCTGAAATGGCAGGCATGAGTGACCAGAAAGTAGTTCTAGACATAGGCATTTAGCAATTGATATAATAGAAAATATTTCAAGGAGAAAAAAAAAGAAAAAGCAATAATACGGACAAAGGAATAAATTGTGGAAGTGTAGAGTTATTTAGGGAATGTTTATTTGTCAGATAGGGTCTTTTCCAGTCTGACATCCCTGCGGCACAAGGTGAAGCCATTAGATGGGTCTGGTGTATGTGTTAATTACTTTTCTCCTTTCTATGTCCAAACTCTTGACAAGAAGGAAAGAAGGGTGTATACCCCAGGGGCATGCCTGCCACCACAGCAGGGATAGCTTGGCTTCAGGAGTAGGAGGCAGGCTGATAACATTGCATCAGCAGTCCAGGAAGAAAAGATTGAACAGTAGGGCCTGGCTGTAAAACCTCACCCCATCCTGCTATGGTGCTCGCTTCCTCCAGCAAGGTTCCATCTCCAAAAGGCTCCACAGCCTTCCAAAATAGCATCATTACAAGCACATGGAGGACATTTCACATCCAACCTATATCCGTCCATGTTAGGCTTTTTCCATGCCTATATATGAATTCTTCAGCTATAGGTCATATAGTTGCGTATGCAGCATGTTAAGGTATATAAATGAAAATATGTTGCACATGCTAATCTTCATGTTTTTCCTACACACATTGTGGCTTCTGCAATGTAGCCATATTAATATATAAAAATCTAAGTCATTCCTTTCTATACAGCTGTTGAGCTATGCTCTAATTTATCTATTTTCCTGTCATAGATTTTAGTTCCCAAATTTACTGTTGCAGATAGGCCACTTAAGATTTCAAAGATGTGCACTAATCAATTTTAAAAATAGAAATTAAGACAAAAGTGAGATATCACCTCACACCTATTAAAATAGCTTTTAGGAACATAAAATAGATACCAAATGTTGGTAAAGAACTAGAGGAAAGGGAACCTTGATGCTCTAATGATGGAAGAGTAAATTAGGATAGCTATCATGGAAACAGTGTTCAGATTCCTTAAAGAATTTCAGAGAGAGCCATAGCTTATGGTATGTAAGTATGAGATAAAGTCCATGGGATGGAGTACCTGCCACACATTTGTCAAATGGATCAATTAAACTTTCCATCATCACGGCTAAAGGTCTAGAAGCTGCCATAGTAATTTGGAGAAAACTACCATTTATCTTCTTATATTGTAATTTGGTTTTAAAAGTAGGGATTCCTGGTGATACACATAGTAATTCTTAGTTAACTAGACCATGGGGCTGATAGAACATGCCATTTATTTGCTATTTTAGATGAAAAATTACAGGAAATGACAAAATCTTACATTTGATACTATGTTTACATACTCTCACTAGTGGTTTACATTAATTAAACCCTGAATGTTGACTATGACCTTATGAAATATATGCTATTATTATTCTCATTTTGTAGATGGGAAATGAAGGCATAAAGAAAGTCATGAACTTGTGCATATGATTATATTTTAACCACTTTACTCAAAGCAAACCTTCCTACTTTTACATCATTGGTTAGTGTTAGACTAGGATTCAAATCAGGTTTCTCGTGTCTTTCTGTTGTATAAGGATATATTTGGCCTATCAAATCTCTTTTACTGTGTTAGTTGCTTTACCTTATGAGTTTATTTTCATAGTTGTTATATAGAAAAGTACATTTAAATGAAACATCATAGGGCTATATTATAAAAGAAAACTTTTCACAATGGAATAATACTTCACCGCTGATTAGCTCATTCGGATTAGCTCATTGGGATCAGTGTAGAAGCTGCTAAATCTCTTTAACATTTGCTTCAAAATTGAGAATGGGCCTTCCATTCTGGAAAATACAACAGTGCCTGGTCTGGAAATCTATTCACTGTTCCCAGTCTCCGTCAGTCTTGACTGGAAGAAATAGCAGCAGGAGTCATAAGAATACATTTTCATTTGTTGTTCTTTTCCTACAACACAGAAGCAGACGGAGCTTGTAGTGGTACCTACCAAGCTTACAGGCAGTCAGCTGTGCCATTTAGGACTAGTAGTGGGACCTACTAAGCTTGCAGACATAGTCAGGCTGTGACATTGGTGAACTTACTCTGAAGATGGTATAATGGAGGTAAAAGTAGATTTCTAAATTTAATGGCAATAAGCTCAGAACAGAGCCACCTTCCTTGCCCTGTTTGAAGCTACTGGCCAGCAATGAAAACACTCATTCTGCTCTAGAGAAAGCAAAGAGCACAGTAAGCATTTTGGACAAAAAGAAGGATGTCTGTGTGTCTAGTATAAGGAAGGAGAATAGAGACAAGTAGTGTAGGGTGCATCAGTGGGTCTGAGACTGAAATTAGCCAGAGTGTTGGGCTGTAGTCATGACTGCTGTCAAATGAAAAATGAGCAAGTTGCCCCTCAGTGGACTATGGGTAATGTTGGTAATGATAATGCTGGTGGTGTGTATTTGCTAGTGGAGGGTTGAATTTTTAGAGGAGTTAGTGAATATTAGTGTCCTAAATGTTGAGGTTTTTATAAGTACTGGATCTTTATAGCCTAGGTCAAACTAGATCTCACCATATAAGGCAAGCTGGCGTCAAATTTGCCAGCCTCTTGCCTCAACTTACCGAGGGCTGAAATGACAGGTGTATGCCACTGTAATCAGCATTACTGTGATAACCTTAAGTGGAGTGGCTGTTTGCCCTGGACTTAGATATTGATCCTTTATTTAGTTCTCTCTTAAATTCACAGGAAAATAAAAAGGATTTGTTTATTTCTTTCTGTGTGGATGACTAGGAATCAAACCTGGAACCTTTGGGAGAACAGCCAGTGCTCTTAACCTCTGAGCCACCTCTGCAGCCACAGAAAGACTTTTTTCTTTTAACAGCTAACAAAAGTAAGTGAAAATAGTGTTCATTCTGAGTGAAAGAATAGAATTCTATTTGTGTTTTTGCTTTATCCCTTTCCCTATTGTTATCATTCTGTCCTAAAAATAGATTTTGAACTGTTTATTTGCTTTCCTTAATTTTAATCTCCATGTTATTAACTGCAAGTAGAAATATACTGCTTAGATGAGAGAAACCTGTCTTTGACATAGTTCTTGGTTGCTGTGATGCCAAAGGCTTTGAGTTCACTCCTGTGTGTGTGAGTGTGTGTGTTGTATCGAAAGTCGTATTAGATAGAGTTCTGTAGCAGTAGTGTGTGTGTGTGTGTATATATATGCACATACATACATATATGTATGTGTGTATATATGAATATAATGTATAGTATATATTATGTAAGTTAAAATTGAGTAGATTGCCTCACATGATAGGTTGGGCATGCTGTCTGCATACTGTGGAGGAAAATAGCTTTAGCTGTAAGTCTTGGAAGCTCCTTGGAAAGGTGTTGGAGATCAGTCCCAGTTGGAAGGTCCGAGAAGCTGTGCTCCCATAGCAGCAGAAGATGGCAGTAGTAGTTACAGTTTCATGCATTCATAAAGAGGAAGAGGAATTGTCAGAAAAGCAACAGTGTTTCCCTCAGACTTTTCATTGAGGTGGCTCTTCCCCGCACAGGTAGCCTTCCCAGAAATGCCCTCACAGAGTCTCATAGGTTGACTCTAAGTCCTCTTAAAGGAACAGTTAGGACCAACAATCACAAAAGGGAAGTGCAACAAGTAATTAAAGCTGAATTATGATAGTCACGCTAAATGTAGTGGTTTGATAGTCATAGAAACTTGTATTGTCTAAGTCTCTAGGAAGAAAAATATATGGAATGATTTGTTTACATATATATTTAAATACCTATGCAATATATTGCTTTATTATATATGTGTATATTATCTATATGTCGAGAGAGACACCTGAACCACAGGAAATGATCATTTTTTAATATATATTTTTATTGAAAATATTTTTTCATGTAATATATTCTGATGACAGTTTCTTCTCCCCCAGCTCTTTCCAGATCCTCTCCACTCCTCACCCACCTACCTCCATGCCCCTTTTTCTCTCTCTCTTTAGAAAACGGCCAAAACAAACCATAATGAAAAAATATAGAAAAAAACACAAGAAACAAACACATGCACGCAAACCATAAAAACACAAAAGTGTAAACCGTAATATACAAACAAAAAAAACAGTAAGGTAAAAAAATGCCCAATCAAAGCAATGAGACAAAAAGTCTACAAAAAGTACCATGGAGTTCGTTTGGGGTTGGCCATCTATCTATGTGGGGCATGGGGCCTGCCCTAAAGTATGGTTAATATACCCAGTGAGACTCCATTGAAGAGAAGTCATTTTTTCTTACAGGCAGAGGTCAATTAGTTTTGCTGGATGTAGTATCCTAGATTGGCTATTATTGGAACACATCATTCTATGTTCTCATGACTTTCAGGGTTTTTGTTGAGAAATTTGCTGTAATTTGGAGGAGTTTGCCTTTACGTATGACTTCGTACTTCCCTCTTGTTCTGTCAGAGTTTTTTCTTTGTTTTATGTATTTAATGTTTTGATTGTAATATTGGGTGGAGAGGTTGTTTTCTGGTCTTGTGTGGTGTTCTAAATGCCTCCTGAGTTTGGAGTATCACCTCTTTCTTTATATTTGGGATGTTTTGTGCTTCATTTAATTGAATATAAAATTTTATGCCTTTAGTTTGATGTTCTTTCATTTCCAAGATTGGTAAATTTGATCTTTTAATGGTGTCCTACAGAATTCATATGTTCTGTTCAGATTTGTTTTGTCTTTGTCAGTATCAGAATGTTCTAATTCAATATATATATATATATATATATTGTTTGTTTGTTTGTTTGTTTTGTTTTTCGAGACAAGGTTTCTCCGTGTAGTTTTGGTGCCTGTCCTGGATCTTGCTCTGTAGACCAGGCTGGCCTCGAACTCACTGAGATCCGCCTGGCTCTGCCTCCTGAGTGCTGGGATTAAAGGTGTGTGCCACCACTGCCGCCCAGCTAATTCATGTATCTTGTCCTCCATTTCTGATACTTTGTTTTTTGCTTGAACCATTCGATTGGTAAGGTTTTCTGCCGAGTTTTTCTTTTTAATTAGACTTACTGAGTTTTGCATTTTTAAATTTAAAATTGTATTGTTTTAGTTATTTATTGATATTGGTATTAATCATGTTTCATATCTTGTATTGATTTTCTAAAGTCAGTTGTTAATTTGTATTCTCTTTGAATTTTTAGGAGTTTATTTGTATCCTCTTGACTTTATCAAACCTTCCTAATCATTCTTTTAAATTCTTGGAGATTTCATTGTATTTGGGAGCCATTAACATAGAATTGGTATTTTTCAGGAGTGTATGTCATACAGCCTTGATTTTTTGTTGTTGTTGTTGTTATATTAGTACATTGGGATTTATACATATGTCGGTTTTCTTTGCTTGGAGTTTTAAATTAGCTGTATTCTTTCATTTGAAGTATTTACAGTATTTGAGTGGTATGGGGTTATGGTAGAGTTGAAGTGTTCAGAAGTTTGGCATTCAATCCATATTCAAGGTACCTGGTGTATTACTCTCAGAGATTAGAGTTAACTATAGGAGAATCACTACTACTGAATAGGCCCACCATGCAAATATACTAGCCAATACACTGCAATGCTTCTCTTAACTTCAACAGCTGCGGGAGCGGAAATAATTAAGGGTAGAATATTATACTAGGATATATAAATTACTAAGATAAAGAGTGAAGGGCCAGCAAGATGGTACAGTGTGTGAAGTGCTTGATGATCTGAGTTTAATCCCTGAAATGGACATAAAGGTGGAAGGAGAGAACTGACTTTGTAAAGATGTCCTCTGACCTCCATGTGTGTACTGTGGCATGTGCACCCTCCCCACATATCACTTCACATATCATCGTAATCCTCGTCATCATCTAAATAGTAATATTTATTATTATTATTATTATTATTATTATTATTATTATTATTATTATTTTAAATGTTAGGAGCCAAACAGAAGTACCCAGGGTAAGGATAAGAATTAATATTATAACAGCTGTGAGAAAACTAAGGTAGGAAGAGTACCTGGTGGTAGGGGAAATTTGTGGTACTGTTAGGGCCCATAGATTTTAGGGATTATTGAAGCTATGGAATATTATAGTTAAGAAGTAGAGAGGAGGAGAGTAGATGTGGTTGTTTGAATGCAAATGGCCCCAGTAGGCTCCTAGGGAGTGGCACTGATAGGAGGTGTGGCCTTAATTGGTGTAGGCATGGCTTGGGGTGGGTTTTGGGGTTTCAGAAGCCCAAGCCAGACCCAGTGCTCTCTCTTTTCCTGCACCTGCAGATCCAGATGTAGATCTATTGGCTCCTTCTCCAGCACCATGTTTGCCTGCATGCCGCCATGACTATAATGGGCTAAACCCTGAATTTGTAAGCAAGCCCAGTTGAATGTTTTCCTTCATAAGAGTTGCTGTGGGGGGCTTGGGGTCTCTTCACAGCAGTAGAAACCCTAAGACAGGAGGGAAGAGAGAAAAAGAGGTGGGAATGGGAGGGGAGGAAAGCGGGGTAGAATAATAGATACTGCCCAGTAGACTGGCTTGAGAAATGCAGAGCACCGTGATAAAACTGAGCCTAGTGATATACAGACCGCTATGAGATGAAAGAATGGAATTAAAAAGGAAAACTATTCCAAGTGATAAAACATTAACATGAAGAGTAAGACAAAGTGTAACAAAACACAATCATCGCCTAAGTCGATATTGTTTCCTGGAATGCCTTTCAAATTCTTTCCCTCCCTGTGATGTTTCATGCAGAAAATTGCGCTGAGGAGCAAGGTGCAATTTGTAATTGCAATTCAAACCTGTAAGATCAGATTTGGGTTACTTATTGCCCCAGGGGAGTTGGATGGTTAGCTTTTGGGTTGAGTTTTTGGCACAGCTGTGTGAGGTTGAGCCATATCGTTCTCTGGCCCCTGATGATGCTCTGTCTGGATCTGTGCTGTGTTAGGAAGCGGAGCGTGAAAACCCTAACTGACCTCAGCGGCAAGCTTAGCAGCCAGTCTCCATAGGTCTTGCAGTATCTCCCTTCGGCCACAGCTTCCACAGCCAGGGTGGATTTCTCGGCTTCCTTCCCCTGGAAGTGTGTGGCGCTCTTTTTCATTTATATTTTGGATCTGTAGGAACTCGGCCCTTGGCGTCCTATGGTGCCTTTTTGTGTGATGGGGCTTGTGACCTTGACCGGATGGTATCCACTGATCTCAGGCAAGCCCCTTTGCGGTGCTTCAAGATTATCAGCTCCCAGGCTTTACTGTTAGTTATGTGTTTATTCTTTGCTTGCTCAGCTAACTGTTCTTGAAGGACCAGTGTGTTTGAGGAGAAGCACTTCCCTGGGTCTTCTCTGACCTCAGTGGAGCCACTTGGTGCTGACTTGCAGCCGCTCACACCCGCTTCCCCATGGAGATCTCTCAGTAGATAATTTTAAGAAAAAAATTGAATTTACAAAAAAATTGATGATGTAGTTTATGCCTGCTCCACTACACTCTCCACTGTCATTTACATCTTGCATTACTGTGTAGTATGTGTCACAAATACCGAGCCAATACAATGATGCCACCCAGTATTGATGCAGCATTATTAACTAAACCGCTTGTATAAATCTGTAAGTACTGATAAACACATAGTATTGGGTATTAACCATTCTAGCATCTTCCAGAATACCCTAAAAAATTTGGTTTCCCCTCTTTATTTTCTCCTCTTCTTCAACAGATGACAACATTTATCATTTTGCTGTCTAGTATGAAATTGGACCATTTTGATAGGACAAGTGGTGCTGCCTATCAGAAAGTCCATATAATATATAGTATGTGTCTGTATATCTGTGCTGTATATATATCTTAAGATGAATACAAGGTAGAGAAATGAGGAAAATGGAGAGAGAAAGGGGTGTATGTAATGTATATACATATATAATTACATATACAATCTGTAGACCTGTATTTAGGAAGAATTCTCTTACAGCCATGCATATGATAAGAATTGTAGGCTTAACTGTCTTTTTCATTAGCTACCTTAGAGAAATAGCATAACATTTGCTCTTGATATATTTTTTTTCACCTTTCCGTTTTCGTTATTCTTAGGATGACCTAGAGTCTTGAGGTAGCAGGGAAAGAGGTCAGTGGTAGACCGAGGGAGTAGAGTACGTACAGAGGTAGAGTAGGGAGTAGAGATGGCCCGAGGATGGCGGATGTAGGTTTTAGGTTGTCTTTATAATCACTTGGTGTTCCCAAGCAGGCAAAGCAGGCCCCTTTTGTAGTTAGTCACTTAGGGGCCTTCATGGAATGGAGGCCCAGGAAGCCTATAGCCTCTCCTTGTATGAAAAGGGGTGGGGGTGGTGGTGGTTCAAGATAGACAGAAGGAGCCTTCCAAGACTGGAGGGGCCTACCACAGCCTGCAGTCCCCTCCTCCCTCAAATTATCTTCTACCTTTACCACTACAGTCATGGCCTTTGATCTTAGATGGCTTCTCAGCTGAGACAATGATCTCTTCCCCAGCCAAGGTTATTTTTCCCAGCCCCGGGCAATCCTGAACTTCCAATGCATTTTCTTTTTCCTCCTTCTTTAATGTCAACTCAAACTGGAATGTACTGGATGGTGCCAGCTAATCCCTTGCTCCTCCAGGAGTGGCTGCTAAGGGCTCTGATGAATGGTGCTGGAGTGTTGGTCCTAGTTATCTTCCAATATGTCCAAGACATCTGGGCGTCTGGATGGGTGAGATCTTCCCACATCTCCCATCACATGTGTACGATGTATGTGTGAAAGCCACCTGAGGTTTCTCCATGGCGATAATAGGCTTGTTGCACATGGGCCTGGTCAGTCCCTTATCTTTCTGCTGGATGAATGCTGGGGTCTGTAGAGTGTACCACAGTCTGGGGGATCTGGATGTGGTCTACATGGCTGTCCAGCAAGAGAAGCCCTAAGCTGGTCATTTCCTTGGTCTCCATCATGGTCTTTATGTCACCCAGGAAAGTCATGTGCTTTATTATGTCCATGGCCAGTACCATAGCAATGGATGTCCATCTTGTGTAGGCTCTGCTGCTCTTGTGGTCTCTGCTTCTGGTACTTGTTGAGGTTATGGATGATATCACAGTTCTCTTCCTGCAGCAATTTGAAGCCCACAGTCAGCTGGTGATTCTCCAGTACTGATTTGTCATAGGTAAGATCTTGCTCTTTATATTTTTTCATCTTTATTTTTAATTATGTGTGTGGGTATTTTGCCTGCATGTATGTCTGCACCATGTGTGTGCCTGGTGCCTTCAGAGGGCAAAAGAGGGCATTGGATTCCTGGAACTGGAGTTACAGATGGTTGTGAGCCACCATGTAGATGTTGGGAATTGGACCCATGTCCTCTGGAAGAGCAGCCAGTACTCGTAACTGCTGAACCATCTCTGTAGTGATATATTGTTTATAATCTAGAAAATAAAGCTTACCTGAAGATCAGAGGACAGATCTAGCCACAGAGTTAGCCATAGAGGTCAGGCAGTGGTGGCACACACCTTTAATCCTAGCACTCGGGAGGCAGAGGCAGAGATCTGTTTGGATTTTTGTGAGTTGAAGGCCACACTGGGCTACATGAGATTAATCCAGTCTAAAAGAGAAACAGAGCCAGGCACTGGTGGCACACACCTTTAATTCCAGCACTTGAGATCACATATCTTTAATCCCAGCACTAGGAAGGTTGAAACAGGAAGTGATATGGCTGGGCAGAGACAGGAATATAAGGCAAGAGGAGACAGGAACTCAGCGCTCTTTCAGGCTGAGGAGTCTGTGAGGTAAGAGGTGATGGCTGTGACTTGCTCTGCTTCTTTGATCTTTCAGCTTTCACCCTGATATCTGGCTCCGGGTTTTTATTTTAAGACCATTTAGGATTCGTGCAACACATCTCTCCAGCCCTCTTAGTGTTTTAAAGACAGTTAAACAGCTTCTCACTGAACTTCAGTGATTTGAGCAGGGGCTCTCACAGCCTTTGTTCTAACAGCCTTTGTTTGCTATGTATTTTGGTCATTTCTGGAAACTGATCTTGCTTTGATTCTATATTCTTAGAGAATGAAAAGAAATAACTCATCAGCATCATAAGTATTAATAATATACAGCTTGTATGGCAGTTAATCTTGTAACTGCAATGGAAAAATTAGTGCTAAATTATATAAATGTGACCACATCTTGGTAGACAGTCCATTTTATATATAGCTCCATCCCTGGAGATGGTCTGCTACCATTTCTCTTGGAGATTATATCTTTATGAAATCCATGGTTGATATTTCACAATTTTTTGTTTAAGAGTGAGTACTAAGAGCATCTAGGTATGAAATGTACTGCTTTCCCAGCAGATTGCTCATTGACTATCAATTTTTAAGGCTATTGGGTTATCTTGATTGACATTCATCTGTTGTATTTTTTTTTTTTGGCACAGTCTGTCATTCTAGAATTCTACATGTACTAAATAAAAGGGATTTCTAAAGTAGAATCAATTTTTTTCTTTAATTTTGAGAATTTCATGCATGTTTATGATAAAATGTGATCATAGCCACCCTCTTTTCCTCCCTCCAACCTCCCCCATCTCCAGGCCCCATTCCTTGTAAGGATGTGGCCACTGGTAGGTTTCCCAGGTTCCAGTGGATGGCTCCACATTCATATACATATGGACAGCACTAACTGGACTTAGGGAATTTTTTTTAAAGACATGAAGTCCCTTACAAAAGAAGGAGTTCCAGTCCACCCCACCCCCAGCAACTGTCCATTGCCAATAGCCCTTCAGTAAGGAATGGGGCCTGGAGGTCCTCTACCCACTATATTCATGAATTTTGCCTAGTTTGGTCTTGTGTAGACCATGTGTAGGTAAGCACAGCTGCTGTGCGTTCATGATTGCCCAAAGACAGCATTTCACTTCACTCTTCCCTTGTCCTCTGGCTCTTGCATTCTTCCTGCTTCCTCTTCTGGGATGTTCCCTAAGGCTTCTTCGCTTGGGGTTAATTAGATGTCTGGTTTAGGGCTGACCTCAGTCTCTTAGCACTGTAAATAGAATTTTAAAGATGACTGAAATCTACACATTTTCAGCTGAAGGTGCTATTTAAAAGGATATAAATAAAGCTTTATTTAAAGGAGACAATAATACTCAGATCAGAAACCCTGATGTCATGATAGTGTAGAGCATGTTAAGGATTTGGTCTTTTAAAGCATTATGCTCTATCATTGTGGGGCATGTGTAGAATAGGACTGAGATAAAGAGAGAGACAGAGAGACAGTAATAATTGCGAGGTGTTTAGGATTGATTGCCAAAGTGAAAAAGTAGGGTCTAAACTATGGTAATAGACACCAATGGAAGATACAAATGAAGCAAGATGGTAGCAACAAAGTCGAGTAGTTGATTGGTTGTGGGCAAGGAGGAAGTGAAGGTGACTCCTAGGTTTTTGTCTTGGACAATGGAGTAGAATGGTACAAGGTGCCAAATGAAGAAGAACTTTAGTATATGGTTACAGTATCTGGTCACAGACATTTTGTCCCAGAGTATATATGATACAATGTTCTGGAATGTTAAGCTATGTTAATGTTATAGCCTATATTAATAAATATATGAATTAGTATTTCACTTTATTAAACACATTTACTCTGTTCCAGAAATAAAAGGCTTTCTCTGCCTCATATCTCTTATTTGTAAACCTAACTGAGCTCCAGCCCCACTGAATCAGTCACCATTTCGAGAACACAGGGTACTTTTCCACATCACAGCACCATTGTAAATATTGTTTCTTTTGTCCCAAATACCTCCTTTCTGGAGTCAGAATATGTAGGTTAGTGTGGTTTGCCAATATTTTATTTGAGTAAAGAGAAAGTGAGAGTACAGGAACACACACAGCTGTATACTGCATTTCCTAAACTGAGCATGCATCTGAATGGAACCATATGGTAGATACTCATTTATGTGTAGCTTATTTCTCTCAAGTTTATATGATTTATTGATGCTGTTGTATGTAGCAGTGGTTTGCTTCTTTTATATTGATTTATGATATTGCATTGCATTTATTTTTATATTACCATAAATTTCCATTGTATATCTGTAACATAATATAGTTATTATTGTGTATTTCATGGATATGTGAACTATTTGCAGTCTTGGTTATTAATGATACTGTGGGATTTTATATTTTAACAGATAGTTTTTTGTTGCATGCACACTTATTTCTCTTGGGTGTATATAAAAGAATTGAATGATGCTACAAGTTACATGTGTAGTCAGCGCTCCCACATACATCTCTCTTGTGGCTTTACTGATGAGTGAAAAATGATTTCTCTCATTTGCATTTTTGTAAGTTAAATGGTAGAGATTGCAGAATTGAGTTTCATCTTTGTAAATACAAAGTTCTGAAATATTGTTTAATAGCTGAGTAGGTAAGGTAGATATCTTCTAATGAAAGTGTGGAATCCAACATCACATATGCACCTGCACTTATGATCTCCCCACCTTAGCACTGAGTTTGGCCAAGGGAATACCTTGTTCAGGATAGTCCTCAACACACACTTTTGTGGCCTTATTCAGAACATTAAGAATTGGGTTATTGAGGTCCCAAAGATCTATGCAGAGAAACATGGAGTCAAATAATGGAGCCTAGTAAAACTTTTACTTCAAAGTAGTAGTAGTCATTAGAATAAACCTAAAGAACAAAACTCCACATGTGATTATTTAAATATTAAATATAAAATTTAAGAATGTTATGACTTGATTATCATCAATGCAAATGTTGGAGGAAGGACTTGCATAGAATGTCTCTCATATATAAAAAATTGAGAATAATGGACTAAAATGTCATAATAGATATTTTTAGTATACTAGGAATTAGCCTGAGGCTTGCTTTCAAAAACCCATGGAGCATTTTTTAAATTACATTAATTAATTTAGTATACATCTCGAGTGTAGTTTCCTCTCTGTCCTCTCCTCCTATTCCCTCCCCCGCTTTCCCTCTGCCCCCCTCCCATCCACTCCTCCTCTGTTTCTGATCAGAATGGGGCAGGCCTCCCCTGGGTATCAACAAAGCATGGCATATCAAGTTGAGATAGGACTAAGCTCCTCCCCTTGTATTAAGGCTGGGCAAGGTGACCCAGTATGGGGAGTAGGTTCCCAAAAGCCAACCAAAGCATTAGGGACAGCTTCTGCTCCCACGGCTAGGAGTCCCACAAGTAGACCAAGCTATACAACTCTCACACATATGTAGAGGGCCTAGGTCAGTCCCATGCCGGCTCATGGTGCATTTATTTAAGAAAAAAAATACCATCTTTTGGTAAGAGCTGTGAATTTATAATTATAATTCATCTCATTCCCATTTCTCTTCTCCAGCTGCATTCAGTGAAAGCAGAAATCTGGCAACCACTAGCAAGGGAAGAATAGAGCTGTCAGTTCTCTAAAGTCCCATTTCCAGAAAATTGTCATAATTTAACTTTTGTGGCAGCCTTTTGGAATGCCTCATGTGCAAATGTGTCTTCTATTGGTTCTGACTGAGATCTTCTCCATGTCCAATACTCTATACCCAGGGAAATTTGTCAGAAGAATCAGAGAAAGACTTATCATGGACACCCGAGGTGATATATTCAGCATTCAGTTAAACAATAGGTTAGCAAAAATACTCAACAAGATAACTTGGAGAAAGTGATGTCTACAGAAAATATTGATGAGCATGCAATGTAACTACACAACGAAAGATGAGGGAGGCAGATGGAATTTATAAGAGTAAAACTTTTGTAAGTTACTAAATTTATTTTAAAAACAGTAAAAGAAACAAAGGGATTAAGATGGCATGTTTCAAGATATTTAAGAGACATGAAGTCAATAATAGAACAAAAAGGCATATAATGTTAGAAATCTGATGATCCCCTCTGAAAAGGATTTTACAAACATCAGCATACCTTATGATAAAAGTCGTGAAGAGACTAAGACTAGACGGGAGATAATTCAACACAACAAAGGCCATGTATGACTGACCTTCCTATATAGTAATAACAGACATGCTGGGAAAGAAATCAGAAAAACCAGCCTACTTATAATTGCCTGAAGCATATGTATATAAAGCACAAAGAAAAAATAACAGCCCTTAATCAGAAATGAAAGACTTCTATAATGGAACATATAAAACATTAAAGAAAGAAGTTGAAGAAGACGCTGGAGCAGCGGTTCTTACCCTTCCTAATGCTGTGACCTTTTAATACAGTTCCTCATGTTGTGGTGACCCCCAACCATACCATTATTTTCATTGATGCTTCATAACTGTAATTTTCTAGTTATAAATTATAATATATGATATGTAGTATATCGATATGCTACCCCAGGGGGGTCATGACCTTCTAGTGAAGATTGAGAATCACTGCATGAGGAAATGAAAAATAACTAGCAGTATTAATACTGTGAAAAGGGCTATGCTACCAATGCTCACCTACAGTTTCAAAGCAATCCCCTTCAAAATCCCAATGCTAGTTTTCATAGAAATAAGCAAAACAAACTTAAAATTCCCATGGAAACCAAAGGGATCCTTAACAATAAATAAATTCATCATAATGCTTGAAATATTGTGATACCTTATCTCAAGTGGTACTATAACGATGAGATAATAAAACAGCATGGGGCTGGCACAAAACCAGACATTGCCAATCAGTGGAATAGGGTAGAGAGCTCAGCTATGAACTCAGACCACTGTAGCCACGTGTTCGGAAGCTGTGGTTGATTCTTTTACAGGTTTATAGAGCTATAATTACTTCCGTTACATTTCTATCCATTATCCTCTTCCCCCCTTCCCCTCCCACAGAATCCCCTCTTCTTTCTAACGAGTTCTCCTGCCACTTTTCACGTGGTTCTTGTCACCCAGTGCATTTGATTAGGGTTGCTTGCATGAGGTGGGCGTTACTGGAGCAAGAGCAATTTCTAGGGCTGTACCACTGGGCTATGTTACAGCAATTAAAGTTCGGGCCCAGTGAACCCTTCATTCGTGATTTCTTTTATCTCTTTGACACACTTTTGAAATACATATTATTATGATATCCAGGTATTATGTAGTATAATATGTTACTAATATTTTAATAATTTTTTACTTAATCAAATATAACTATATCATTCTCCCTTATTATTATTACATGTATGTAAGTAATTAAGTATATAAATGCAACCTGCTAAGTATGTTTAGTGTTGCTTGAATACACACACACACACACACACACACACACACACACACACACGCACACACACACACAACTGACCCCTTGAGATTGAATAGCCATTTAGGTGCTCAACTCTGGAGAAGACAAGTTCTTCTCTGAGTAGTCTTTTCTGTTTTTTGAGATGGAGTTTCTCTGTGTAACAGCTCTGGCTGTTCTGGAAGTCGCTTTGTAGGCTGGCCACGAACTCATAGAGATCTATCTGCCTCTGCTTCCTGAGTGCTGGGATTAAGGGAGTGCACCATCACCTCCTGGCTATGAGTAGTGTTTAATTAACTGTAACTCTTCTTCTGGGGATAAAGGAACTATGCAATTCCACCATTAACATTGGTATGTCAATTGATGTTGTCTGTGGTCAGGTCTTACTTAAGCAGGCATATTGTTGAGATTTCATGGGTATAGATTCCCTGTCATATCTAGAAAGCACAATCTTGCAGCAGACTTCCTGATCCTCTGGCTTTGACTCTTTTTCTGCACCCTCCTCCAAAATGAATTATACTGGTTTAGGAAAATGACATCAGTAGGCTCTCCTCTGAGATCTATGCCCTCAGTAGCCATTAGTGGTTGGCTGGTTTTCTAGTACTAGATATGATCCCCCACCCCATGTAGAGTGGGCCTTAAGTCCAATCAGACTGCTGTTGGTAACTATCAAGATACAAGTGCCACTTTGCATCCCTTAGGGATATCTTTCCATGCTGATCATTGTTGTGGTTCATAGCTATTACAGCGGAGTAGGACTATTGATTACTTTTCTTCCCTTGACAGCTTGTGTAGCTAGTTCTCAGAGAGGATGTTACTGGGTCAGAGCCACCTAGATTGCTCCACGTCCTGTGTCCAAAGTATATGATTTCTTCAACAATAGGGACTTACCTTCAACTTCTGGGACACAGCCAATGGCAATAGCAATAGTCTGTATTGTGCGAGTCTCTTGAACTCCCCCGACCAACAACTTGAATGGAGGTTTCTCATGCCTGTAGTGTAAGTGAAGTAGTGTAACTTCATTTAAAGTCACACATATACACATATGTATATATGTGTATGTGTATTATATGTAATTATAGGTGAATACAATATGATTTCTGAAGGCATTTCCAAACATCCTTAGTGTTATTTATTGCTCCTATCTCTCCTTCTATATAAATCTTCTACTCTCTCCCCGATTCAAATTTCCCTCCCTGTCTTCCCATATCCTCCAGCATATCACTTGTATCCTGCAATCCTCCTCTCTAGCCTTCCCCCACAGTCTCTTTTTACTTTCCTAGTTCGTACAATTACACTAGGTTATATAAACCCTCATCTGAGGATTTGGAACCAGGAACTATGGATGAGAGAAAACTTGGCATTTGTGTTTCTCAGCCTAGGTTACCTCATTCAATATATTATTTTCTATTTCTGTACATTTACCTGAAAATTTCATGATTTCATTTTTCTTTACAGCCGAATAGTACTCCATTAGGTATATGTACCACATTTTTCATTATCTGTTCATTCGTTGAAGGACATTAGGTTGTTTTCATTTCCTAGCTATTGTGAATGGAGTCCTTCTTGTTGGTGTATAGGAAATCTACTGATTTTTTCAAGTTGATTTTGTATCCAGCACTTTGCTGAAATTGTTGATTATTTCTAGAAGTTTCCTGGTAGAAATGTTGGGATCTCTTATGTCTAATAGCATAACATTTGCAAATAGGGATAATTTGGTTCCTTTTTTCCATGTTTGTATCTCTTTAGCTTCCTTCTCCTGCCTTATTGGTTCAGCTAGTGCTCTAAGCACTCTATTGAGAAGGAGTGGGGATGGTGGCCAGCCCTGTCCCCTTCCTGATCTTAATGGGATTGCTTCAAGCTTTTCTCCGTTTAGGATGATGTTGGCTCTGGGTTCATCATCTATAGCCTTTATAATGTTGAAGTGTGTTCCCTCCAATCCTAGTCTCTAGGACTTTATCTCATGAAAGTATGTTTGATTTCAATCAAAGGATTTTTTTAAAAATCTATTGGGAGATGATCATGTGATCTTTCTGTTTAAGCCCCTTTATATTATTTATTAGATTTATTGGCTTACATGCATTGAATCACCCTTGCATCTTTAGTATAAAGCCAATATGTTTGTGGCAGATGATCTTTTTTTATATATGTCTGTATTTGGTTTGCAAGGGTTTTTTTTTTTCAGGATTTTTGCATCTTGTTCATCAGGGTATTAGCCTGTCTGGATTTTCTCTTTTCTTGTGTCTACCTGGTTTTGGTAGTAAAGTAATAGTGGCTTTATAGAAGGAGTTCAGAAGTGCTCCTTCTGTTCCATTTTTTTTTTTTAAATTAATGGGCTGGAGAGATGGCTAAGCTGTTGAAGGCTAGTCTCACAACCAAAAAGAAAACTAATTTAAGAAACATTGGTTGTAGATCTTCTTTGAAAATCTGATAGGATTCTGCTATGGACCCATCTAGGTCTGGGCTTGTAATCAAGCAGTGTTTTATTATTCATTTGATCCTCTTATTTGTTCTGGGTCTCTTTAGGTTGTTGAATTCTTTATTTCTCTTTGGATCAATCTAGAAAACTTTCCCTTTCCTTTAGGTTTTCCAATTTAATGGAGTACAAGTTTTAGTGTTCCCTTATAACATTCTGAATTGCTGTAGTGTCTGTGATGGCTATTCTTGGTTTTCAACTTAACTACACCTGGAAAGAACTATAACCCCAAATTGGAAAGCACACCTGTGAGGGACTTTTGCTTAATTTGAAGTAAGAAGATACACTTCCTTCTAATCCAGATCTTTGAGGTAGGAAGACATGCCTTTAATTTAGCTCTTTGGAGGTGGGAAGCTCCACCTCTAATCTGGACCACGCCTTCTGCTGGAACCCTATATAAGGACATGGAAGAAGGAAGCTTTTGCTCTTTGCCTTCTTGCCCTTGCCCTGCTAGCAAGTCCATTCCTTCACTGGCGTTAGAGCCTATTTCTTAGGGATTCCAGAATATACTGAAGACCAGCTGAGACGTCCAGCCTTGTGGACTGAACAACTACTGGATTCTTGGAACTTCTGTTTATAGATAGCCACTGTTGGACTAGCTGGACCACAGCCTGTAAGTCATTCTAATAAATATCCCCTTCTCTCCCTCCCCCTCTCCCTCTCCCTATCTCCCTCTCTCTCTCTGTATATATACAGAGAAATGTATATAGTCTGTGTATGTATACAGAAACAGTGTTTCCTGTTTACATCTGATTCTGTTTCTTTAGGCGTTTCTTTTGGTTAGTTGGGGCAAAGTTTTGCCAATTTTGTTTATTTCTGCAAAAAACCCTGCTCTTTGACTTATTTTTACTGTATTGTTTTCTTTTGTTTTTCATTAGTTTTGGCTCTGGTTTTTATTATTTCTTGCCAGCTACTGGATTTGAGTTTGGTTTGTTCTTATTTTTCCAAATTCTTGAGTTATATTATTAAGTCATTTATTTGTGTGTTCTGATTTTTTAAATGTAGTAGCTTAGAGCAATAAATTTCGCTTATAAGACAACTTTTAATGTATCCCAGAGACTTTGATATGTCAATTTTTTTTCATTTTTCTTTAGTTCTAATAAATTTTAAATTTCTCACTTGATTTATGCTTTAACTCACACTGTACTGTTGTTTAATGTCAATGAATTAGTGTACATTCTAGATATTCTTTTGCTGTTTTTTAAAAAGTTTTTGCCAGATGGTGGTAGTGAATACCCTTGATCCCAGCACTCAGGAGGCAGAGGCAGGTGAATTTCTGTGAATTTGAGGCCAGCCTGGTCTACAGAGGGAGTTCCAGGACAGTCAAGGCTACACAGAGAAACCCTATCTTGAAAAAAATAAGTTTTTGCCATTGTGGTCAGATGGGATACATGGAAGTATTTGAATAGTTTAGATGTTTTAAGGTTTGTTTTGTACCTAGATGTGGTATGTTTCAGAGAAGCTCCCACTGGCTGCTTAGTGGAATGTGTATTGTTTGGTGTTTGGGTGGAATCTCTATATAGATACCTGTTAGGTCCATCTGGTGTATTATGGCATTTAATTCTGGTGTTTCTCTGTTTTGTTTTGATTTTGAGAGTGGGGTATTGAAATCACTGCTGTTATTGGGCTAATCTTAGTCTTTAATCCTGGTAGTACACATTTTATAAAATTGGGCACACAGACTTGGGTGCATATTTGTTTAGAATTATACTGAGTTTGTGGTAAAATTTTCTCTTCATTGAAATAAATTGCTCTTCTTTTTTCTTCTGATTAGTTTTAGTTTGAAGTCTATTTTGTCAGATATTAGGAGAATGACAGCTGCTTCCTTGCTGGTCTCATTTATGTTTAAATAATTTTTTCTATCCTTTTGCATTAAGGTGGTACCTATCATTAAAACTAAGATGGGTTTCTTGCCAACAACAAAAAGATGGAGCTTTGTTTCTGAATCCATTCAGCTAACTTGTGTCTTTTGATTGGAGAGTTGAGGCCATTAACATTTAAAATTGTTAGTGAATAGTATGTGTTGATTGTAGTCATTTTTTTGCTAGCCATATTTTATGACTCAGTAATTATAGCTTCATTTTCTTCTACAGTCTATTGGGGGTGCTTATTCTTCTCTTTAGTCCAAAATATTGCTTCAGGAATTCTATTTAGGAATGTTCTGCTGGATAAGAATTCTTTTAGCCTGTTTATGTAATGGAAAGATGTTCTTTTTCCTTCAAGTATGACAGATAGTTTTGCTGGGTAGGGGAGCCTAGATTGTCATCTCTGGTCTTTTTTGTTTGTTTTGCTTTTGAGACAGGCTCTCTCTATAGCCCTGACTATCCTGGAAGTCGCTATGTAGACTGGAACTTGCCTCTCCTATCCACCTGTCTTTGCCTCTCACATTCTGGAATTAATGGCATGTGTCAGCATGCATGCCATCATATTTGGTCCTTTAGTACATGAAGTACATATGCATGCTTTTCTGTCTTTCCACATGTCTGTTGGGAAATTGGTTGCTATTCTGATGGGTTTTCCTTCATGTGACTTTTGTTGTGACATATGTTCTTATGTATCTTTCAATCTTCTTTTTTTGTCCTTTATATTGAGTGTTTTAATTATAATATACCAAGTATAGTTTCTTTTTCTGTTCTTGCCTATTTGATGTTCTGCATCATTTTTGTATCTGTAGGGGTATGTCTTTCTTTAGTTTAGGGGAGTTTTCATCTATGAATTGGTGAAGATCTGGTCTATGCTACTGACTTTGGATTCTTCTCCCTAATCTGTGCCTATGATTCTAAGGTTTAGTCTTTTCATGGTGTCTCATAGTTCCTGCATGTTCCTTTCCTGTGTTTTAATTCTTTTTAAGATTGATTCTTATAGTTGCAGTAAAACCCCAGCATGTGGATGAAACTCAGATTGTCAGTGGCAAGCACAATTACCCAGTGAGCTCTCTTTCTTACCCAGTTTAGGTTCTGCTTCTACAGGAGTTGTTCATGTTTTTTGTTTTTTCTAATTTTCTCCTACTTTCTTATTCCCTCATCCCGCCCCCCACCGTCCTCTGTTAGGTCACCATCCTGCTGAATGCTTCTAATCTGATATCTTACAGTGTATTTATGTCTACATATTCATAGAGTGGCATCAGAGCAAGAAACAAGGTATGTGTGCTGTAGCCTGGCAGAACTGTATGGAAGGCTCTACTCTAGCTCTTTGGGGCCTAGGTGATTTCTGTCACATGCTCCAGATGCTGGATATGGAGCTACAGGATTTAGTGTTTTCCCTGCTGTGTTTCAGTATTGTTTTGGTCTCATCTTTCATGTCCCTATTTCTCCCATTTGGAATGGAATGTTTACTCTGATGTTAGAAAGACCTGCAGTTAAGAGATTGCCTGAGTTTCAGAATTCTACACTTAAAACTTTCAAAAACTTAAGTGGATGTTGGAAGTTGACCTGATTGCATTTTGCATCTGGAGGTGGTCATGAGTCTGTGGGGACAAAGGGTGGAGGGTTATCACTTAACAGTGATGTTTGATTATCCAGTTGAGAGGAGGTAGATTTGTGGTGGTTCATATTGATTGTCAGCATTTCAGGATGCAGAATCACCTGGGAGACAAATCTCTGGGCATATCTGTGCAGGAGTTTCTAGATGTTTCTAGATTAATTGATGTCAGAAGCCCCACCGTAAACTGGCATCATCATTTCATGTGCTGGAATCCTGGCCTGCATTAAAAGGGTAAAGTGATCTGAGTGCTAGAATTCATCTGTTTCCTGACTGCAAATGTAGTGTGACCAGCTGCCTCACACTCCTGCCACTGTGTCTTCCCTTCCGTAGAAACTGTCCTCTCAAACTGTGAGCCAAAATAAAACCCTCCTTCCTCAAGTGACTCAAGTCAGACATTTTGTCATAACAAGAGAAGCAACTCAATACAAATCTGTTGTCTACTTTTTAATTAGGTGTTCAGTTTTGCTATTGAGTTTTTGTAGCTCCTTGTATATTCTGGATTAGTCCTTTGTCAGATGTACGTATTAAAATATTTTATCCCTTTCTGTAGGTTCTTTCTGTATTTTATTGATTGTATTATTGTTGTACAGAAGATTCTTACCTTGATGTAGTCATATTTATCTACTTTTAAACTACTGTGATTTTTTTTTTGTGGGACTTCTAACAGAGGGAAGGAATGAGGGCTGTTTCTGATGCCTTTGCCTACTTTTGGGACACTCTTCATCCTACTGGATTGTCCTTGTCCAGCCTTAATACGAGGGTATGTGCCTAGTCTGATTGAAACTTGATGTACCATGTTTGATTGATATCCCTGGGAGGCCTGCCATTTTCCAAAGGGAAACAAAGGGGGAATGGATGTGGAGGGGGAGGGGAAACTGTGGTCAGGATGCAATATATGAGAGAATAAATTAATAAAGATAAAAAAGTGAAAAAAAACTACTGTGATTTGAGATCTTGTCAAAAACAAAACAAGACAAAAAACTTCGCCCACTCTACTGTATTTTCTTCTATGGTTCTGGAAGTTGTACCCTTACATTTGCAGTCCATCCATTGTAAGCTGATTTTTGTAACTGGTAAGAGCTAAGGATTTAGTTTACTTCTTCTGCCTGTGGATATCCAGTTTTCATAGCACTGTTCATCTGTTTCTATACCAGTAGCATGCTGTTTTGCTTTCTACGGCTCTCTGGCATATGTTAAATCAAGCATTATGAATCTTGCAGGGTTTTTTCCTTGAAAATTGCTTTAGATATTTGGAGTCTTTTGTACTTCCATATATAAACTTCACACTTTTTTTTTCTAGTTCTGTGAAGACTGTCGTTAGTAACTTGAGAAGGAATTTGTAAATTGCTTTGGCTAATATGGGTATTTTAACAATGATTTTCTCCCCCTAATCTACAGATGTGAGATATCTTTTCCTTTTTGTTCTTCTCAAAATGTTTATCAATGTTTTATAGGTTATTTTTCTTTTTGGTTTTTCAAGACAGGGTTTCTCTGTGTAGCCCTGGCTGTCCTGGAACCGGCTCTGTAGACCAGGCTGGCCTCGAACTCACAAAGATCCACATGCCTCTGCCTCCCAAGTGCTGGGATAGTTTATTTTTCTTATAGAGATCTTTCACTTCTGGCTCTATTCTGTCTTGTTTCCTTGTGTAGCTATTGCAAATACAACTGCTTTTTAAGATTCTATTTCTGATAACCTTTATTAACATATAGCAATGTAACAAGGCGGTCATGGCGCACTGTTTAATCCCAGCACTTGGGAGGCAGAGGCAGGATCTCTCTGTGAGTTCGAGGCCAGCCTGGTCTACAGAGCGAGTTCCAAGACAGCCAGGACTGTCACACAGAGAAACCCTGTCTTGAAAAAACAGCAACAACAAAATATAATAATGTAAGTGACTTTTCATTTTCATTTTTAATACTCTCACTATATAGCTCAGGCTGACCTTGAACTCACTGCAACCCAGGCAATTTGATCCATTACCTTAGGCATCACTGTGTATCTTTGTTATTTTTTGATGTTGATAAGGGCAAATTAAATACCATACTTCAATAACCACTAGTCTACAAAAGTACTATACAATCTTCATGACAATTACACTGCATTTAAAATATCTACCAAATTACATATGTTTGAGCACTTTTGAGCACTTCGGAAGTGATACTAAAGGTGAACCTTTAGTGATTTCAGACATATGACTCCTTTTCAGTCCTGATGCTGCTTACTTAACAGTGGCAGCATCTTCCCAATTTCTGTCCATTATTCACTTTCTTACAGTTTTCCAGAGGGCCAAGTCACCAAATAGTCACTGTCAATAATCAGTGACTACAATCCCTATCTATTTGATGTAGTTAGTCATCAGAGTCATGGAAATCAGTGGTGACCTATATTACTGGGTTTGAAGGAACATTTGAAAGAGTGTGAGATTTATATACTCCCATACTTTACTTTTTCTAATGGTAATATGTATATTCCTATCTTGTCTTTTGTTTACTTATTTTGCTCTCAGCAGTGATTTCATGTGTGTATGTATGTGTGTATACACATGTATTGAATAAGCCAGCAATATTTTGTGGTCTGCATCAAAATGATCATTAAAAACAATTCATCTGTGTGCCAGTTAACATCGTCTCATGTATCACCAGTGAAGTACATGTCAGACTTTGGCAATACTTATGGCACAGCAATTTTTTTATTCCATGATTAATTAATATAAAAATCATTTATATTATATCTACTTTGTCTTCAGCACTGTTAGTGCTAGGCATATAGTACCCAGAAGTCATCTCCTTTGTGGAGATTGGATAATGTGAGTGAAGGAAAAAACCACATTTATAATATAATTTCCATATATGACTAGATACTCTTACACACACACACACACACACACACACACACACACACACACACACACAATCAAGGTAGTAGGTTTAAAAGTAATGATGATGGAGAGTGATCCCTTAGCTATGATGGCTGTGCAAAACTAAGATGAGGATATTCTAAGAAAGAATAGCAGATAAGAAGGCCCTGAAGTAGAAATGAAAGAGGATATGTGGCAAAGACCCAAAAGACCCAAGTAACTGGAACCCAGTAAATTAAGAAACATGTTGTTAGGAGGAGTTGATTTTGAGGAGGTAGTAGGTTAGACAGTGTTAGGCTTTTAAAGCAAAACTCACCATTAGACTTACTTCAGTTGGAAGTACTGGATAGTAATGACCAACGGGTGGTATAAACTGTCATAATTCTTCTATCTTTTCTTCTTTTCATGTGTATATCTAGTGTGTGTGTGTGTGTGTGTGTGTGTGTGTGTGTGTATACACGCGTGTGTACTCACTCACACACACGTACATGTAGAGGTCCAAGACTGATGTCAGGAATCTTCCTTTATTGGTCTTCCACTCTAGTCTTTGAGGTAGAACTTTGATTTACATCCAGAATTTGCTGATCAGGCTAATTACACTGGCCACCTTGCTCTGGGGACTTCTTTTCTCCACTTCCACAGGCCTGGAATTATAGGTGGGCCACTATGCCCACCTGGAATTTACATGGGTTCTGGAGTTCCAAACTCCAGTCTCCTTGCTGCATGGCACGTGGTTTAAAAACTAAGCCACTTCCTCAGCCACTGATGGGAATTTTTAAAGATCTGTCTGGCTGTTCCACAAAGAATGAAATACAGTAGAACCAAAAGATGAATTGGGGGTCTAGTGTAAGCAAGAGATGAAGGTAGCTTACAGTAAGCTAAGAGCTGTGGAGATGGAATTCTTTATATATGTACCAGGCATGGGGGATGGAGTTGTCACCATTTCATGGTCAAAGAAGGATAGGCTCAGAGGGAAGGGGAAAAGAAGAACTTACTGACTCCACAAACTTAGATTTAAAGTTTTGTATAGTGGCGGCAGAGATGGCTCAGTGGTTGAGAGAGAGCAACCATTGTTCTTGAAGAGGACTAGTTTTGATTCCCAGCACTTGCAGGGTTTTCCTAACTGTAACTCCAGTTCCAGGAAATCTGATGCCCTCTTCTGAAATCTGTCGGCACCAGGCACGTATGCAATGCATACATGCACGCAAAACACTCGTACACATAAAGTAAATGGATCTTCTGAAGGGGAATAGGAGAGCAGTGGATCTGGGAGAGAGGGGAGGTGCTGGGGACTGGGATGAATGAAGGGAGGGATGCTGCTGTGCTCGAGATGTATTGTGTGAGAGGAGAATAAAAAAAAGTAAACCAAACATTTTTATTTAGCAGGGCAGTGGTTGATGGCACATAGAGTGAGGTCCAAGACAGCTAGGGCTACACAGAGAAAAACTAATATATATATATATATATTTGACATATATCAAAATTTATATAAATATGTATTTTTTGTATATGCGTGTTTTTATATGTATGTAATTGTAGGTCATAAAACTAGAAAGAGGATTGCCAGGCGGTGGTGGCACACACCTTTAATCCCTGTACTTGGGAGGCAGAGGCAGGCAGATCTCTGTGAGTTCGAGGCCAGCCTGGTCTACAAATCAAGTTCCAGGACAGCCAGGGCTACACAGAGAAACCATGTCTTGAAAAACAAAAACTGTACAGAGGCTCATGAGAGGGGCGGAAAAGGTGAAAAAGGGAGGGATGGAATACATGTACTAGGAAAGAAGGAGGAGGAGCTAACTGGAGAAAGTGAAGCAGCTGGAGATGATTGTGAGGAACATGGGGGAGCAGTAGGGAAAGAGAATGAAGGAGGAGAAAATCTGATAGCACGTTCCTGAAGATGCCATGATCAATTCCAACTTTGTGTGCTAACCTAAACAATACCTGGCTGCACAGTTTTAATCTGTGTACATAACAAGACGATGATGTTAATTATTAAAAGCTGCAAGAGAGCATTGCCAGGTTACTTATAAAGGTAAACTTATCAGAATCACATCAGACTACTCAGCAGAAAGCCCGAGGGCCGAGAAAGCATGGGGTGCATTTCAAGCCTGAGTGCATATAATCGCTAATCATGATTACTCTGTCCAGCAGATACTATCCTTTAAAGTGAACAGAGAAGCAAAGACGCTCCAAGATAAGTGCAAACTACAGCAATTTATGGGCATTAAAGCAGCATTTCAAAAGATAACTGAAAAAAAAAAAGCATATAGACAAAAGAGAAAGAAATTTACAACCATGGAAGTAACAATGCTCAATAAAACATTTGCAAACCGAATTCAACAGTTTACTAAACATCATATGCCATAATTAACAGAGTTTCACTCCAGGGTTGCAAGGATAGTTCAAAATGTGGAAATCAGTAAACATAGTGTAGCACATAACTGTGGACTTGTATATATATAATTTTGATAGATGCAGAAAATGAATTTGAAAATTCAGTATCTCTTCATGATAAAAGGCTTGAAAAAATTAAGAAAACAATAGTCATGCCCAATATAATAAAGGCTATGTACCACAAACCCGTAGTAAACATGATGAATGGAATAAAAACTGAGACCATTTCCTCCGGAATCATGAACAAAGTGTGTCCACTCTCATCCATTCTTGCTCAGTGTAGTGCTTGAGATCATAGCTAGAGCAATGAGGCAAGGAAAATGAAAGAAAAGGCATATAAGTAGAAAAAGAAGAATCCAAATTAGCCCCCTTTGCACATTATATGATCCTCATTTTAAAAGCCCTAAGGAATACCCAAGAAATCTATTAGATCTGATAAACACAGTCAACAAAATGGTGAATTTGCAGTCAAATGCTCTGCCACTGAGCTATACCCCTGCACCTCAACAAAACAGTGAATTTGATTGGATTGTATATCTTCTTGGTATATAGTTTCTTGAATTCTTTTTGTTTGTCTGCTTCTGTTTTTATTTGAGACGGTCTCTTTATGTAGCTCTGGCTGCCATGGGACTCTGTATGTAGACCAGGCTGGCCTCAAACTGACAAAGATCCACCTGCCTCTGCCTCCCAAGTGCTAAGGTTAAAGTTCCTTGAGTTCTTTGTATATTCTAGATATTAATCCGTTGTTGCATATAAAGCTGGCAAAAATTTCCTCCTATTCTGTAGACTGCCTCTTAACTTGAGTGACAATTTCCTTGGCTGTAAAGAACCATTTTTTTCATGAGATCCCATTTGTTGATTTTGGGCATATTATTTCCTGAGTGATCAGAATCCTATTCACAAAGTCCTTACCTACAGCTATCTCTTGAAGTGTACAGTACTTTTCCTCCAGCAGTTTTAGAATTTAGAGGCCTTTTGTAAATTTCCTTAATCCACTTTGGATTGATATTTTGTGGAGGGTGGGCGATAAGGATCTAATGGTATTCTTCTACACGCAGATACCCACTTTCCCCAGCAGTACCTGTTGAAGATGATGCATTTCCTCCGATGTGTATTTTTGGCATCTTCATCCAAAAATGGGTGACAGTAGTTGCCTGGCCTTTTGTCTGGGTCCCTCATGCTGTTTTATTGCCCTGCACCTGTTTTTGTACCAGTAGCATGCTGCTGTTCTTAAAAATGGATTTGCAGTATAACAAAATCAGGCATGGGATCTCCAGTGTGTTCTTACTGTTCAGGAGTGTTTTGGCTATCTGAAGACTTTGGTGCTGCCACATGAATTTTATGATTATCCCTCTATTTCTTTTTCTTTTTTTCTTTTCTTTTGTTTTTTTTTTGTTGTTGTTTTTTATTTTTTGTTTTTTGTTTTTTTTTGAGACAGGGTTTCTCTGTGTAGCTTTGTGCCTTTCCTGGATCTCGCTCTGTAGCCCAGGCTGGCCTCACAAAGATCCGCCTGCCTCTGCCTCCCGAGTGCTGGGATTAAAGGCGTGCGCCACCACCGCCCAGCTATCCCTCTATTTCTATGAAGAATTTCACCAAATTTTTATTGGCGTTGCATTAGATCTGTAGATTGCTTTTGGTAGGATATCCATTTTCACAATTTTGACTTTTATAATCCATGAACATGGGAGGTCTTTATATTTTGTGGTATATTCTTTAATTTCTTTCTTAAGTCTTTTGAAGTTTTTATCATAGAAGTCTTTCACTTCCTTGGTTAGGTTTGCTCTGAAGTATTTTGTTTTTGCTATTGTAAATAGAATTGTTTTCCTGATTTTTTTTCTCAATATCTTTGTTATTGGTATATAGGAAAGATAGTAGTTGGTTTTGTTTTTTGTTTTGTTTTTGTTTTGTTTTTTGTTGTTGTTTTGTTTTGTTTTGTTTTGATTTTCGAGACAGGTTTTCTCTGTAGTTTTGGCTGTTCTGGAATTTACTCTGTAGACCAGGCTGGCCTCGAACTCACAGAGATCTGCCTGCCTCTGTCTCCCAAGTGCTGGGATTAAAGGCATGCACCACTACCACCCAGCTAGGAGAGTGGTTTTTATGACAAGTTTGTATCCTGCCACTTTGCTGAAAGTGTTTTTCAGACCTAAGCGTTTTCTGATGGCGTCTTTACTGGCTCTTATGTATAAGGTCATGTCATCTGCAAACAAGATACTTGGACTTCTTCCTTTCCTACTTGGAGTCCTCTGATTTACTTCTATGTCTTGCTATTCTACTTAAGGCTTAGAGTACTATATTAAATAAGGCTGCAGAAAGTGCAACTCTTTTCTTGTCCTCTATTTTAGTGGGAATGCTTTGAGTTTTCCTATTTAGTTTAATCTTAACTATAGGTTTGTTGCATATACCGTTTGTTATGTTGAAAAAATATTTCTTCTATTCTGGATTTCTTCAAGACTTTTAATGTGAAGGATTGTTGGACTTGGTCAGCATCCTTTCTGTGTGTCTATTGAGATGACCATTGTGGTTTCTGGTGTTGAGTCCCTTCATGTAATTTATCACACTTATTGATCAGGTCTATTTCACCATTCCTTCATCTCTGGAGTAAACCCAACTTTATTATGGCAAATGGTCTATTGGATATGTTCTTGAATTTGGTTTGCAAGGTTTTTTTTTTTTGAGAATTTTAGCATGTGTATTTGCCTAAGAAATTGGTTTCTAATTCTCATTCTGTGTGTGTGTGTGTGTGTGTGTGTGTGTGTGTGTGTGTGTGTGTGTGTGTGTTGTGTCTTTACCAGGTTTTGGTTAAAAAGAAGTTTGGTAATGTTCCTTCCTTTTCCATTTTATGGAATACTTTTTAAAGCATTGATATTAGTTCTTTGAACATCTGATAAAATTCACTAATGAATTCATTTGGGACTAGACTTTATTGGTTGGGAATATTTTGAATTAATGTTTATGTCTCACAGCTTGCTACAGAGTTGTTCACATTTTTCTCTTATCTTGACTTAATTTTGGTATGTCATGTATTTACAAATGTGTCCATTTGTTTAGATTTTCCAATTTAGTAGAATATACATTTTTGATGTAAGACCTAATGATCTTCTGAATTTTAATGGTATCTATTGTAATGGCCCCGTTTTCATCTCTGATTTTGATCTTTCATCTCTTTTGGTTAGCTAAGGGTTTCTCAATCTTGATTCTCTTTTGAAAGAATCAACTATTTGTTTGATTCCCTATATTGATTTTGTTTTCTTTTTTCATTTCATTAATTTCTGCCATGATCTTGAATTACTTTCTACCTACTGATTTGGAGTTTATCTGTTCTTTTTCCAGGACCTAAACTGTATCATTACATTATTTATTTGAGATCTACCTGATTTTTTAAAAAAATATTTCTTTATTTTTATGTGCATTGGTGTTTTGCCTGCATGTGTGTCAGTGTGAGGATACCAGATTCCCTGAAACTGGAGACACAGACAGTTATGAGCTGCCATGTAGGTGCTGAGAATTGAACCTGGGTCCTCTGTGCTCTTAACTCTGAGCCATCTCTCCAGCCCCGCTATCTGATTTCTTTTTTTAAGGTTAATGATCATTTAATATTTTAACAAGTTCACACAGGGAGAAATTAGACTCTATCGACACAACAGAATAACAGAACCACAAAAGCAATCACAGTCACAAAAGAGATGGCTTAATGTAGGTACTTCCTCTGCTTTCCTTGTACCCATGCGATGTAGTGTGTCGTGTTTTCATTGTCATTGGATTCTAAGAACGTTTTCCTTCCTGACTTCTTCTAGGACCAGCTCATCGTTCCATAGTGTGCTAGTTAATTGCTACATGTTTGTGTATGTGCAAGGGTTTCTCTTGCTGTTGATTTATAGTCTTATTATGTTATGATCAGCTAGAATACAACAAATTATTTTATTTTCCTGTGTATTTGCTGACACTTGTTTTGTGCCCTAATATATGATCCATTTTAGAGAAAGTTCCACTGACTGCTGAGAAAATAAGTATGTATTCTGTGGTGTTTGGATGGAATGTTCTATAGATGTGTGTTAGGTCAGTGTGATCCATGAAATGAATTAATTTGTATATTTGTCATTTAGTTTTTGTTGGAAAGACATGACAGTTGGTAAGAGTAGGGTATTTAAGTTCCTCATTGCTATTGTGCTAAGGCTGATCTGTGACTTTACATTTAATAGTATTTTTTTTTATGAAATTGAGTGCATCCGTGTTCAGAACATATAGGCTTAGATCGTAATATACTCTTGATGGACTGTTTCCTTAATCCCTGTTAAGTGACTTTACCTTTTCTCACTACTTTTGTTTTGTCAGATACTAGTGCAAGGGACATCTGCTTGTTTCCTAGTTCCTTTGTCTTGAAATAACTTTTCCCATCCTTTCATCCTAAGGCAATCTCAATCTTTCGGGGTGAGATGCCTGTTTGGGGGCAGCAAATAGATGGTTCCTGGGTTTTGATGCAGTCTGCTTTTCTGTGTCTTTTGATTCAGGAATTCAGACCATTAGCATTCGGAAGTATCATTGAAAACTTTGTGCCAATTCCTGCTTTTTGTTTTGTTGATTCTGCAGTGTTTTCTTCCCTCTTCCTGTCCTGCTTAACTACTCTAGCACGGTTTATTCTTTCCTGTGGCCTCACTGATGGAATTGTTTTTTTTCTTCTGTCTGACGAATTCCTTCAGTTATCTTCGGTAAAGCTGGGTTAGTAGTCATAAATTCCTTTAGTCTATTTTTATCATGCAAAGTTTTTATTTTTCCTTCAATTGTGACAGTTTTGCTGATTTCTAAGTATAGTAGCCTGAGTTGGCAGTTGTCTTTCAGAACTTGAAGCCATTCTGGCTTTTAAAGTTTCAGTGAATTATCTGTTATTAACCTGATGGGCCTACCTTTATATGGGGATTGTTTCTCTCTTACTACTTTCAATATACCTTATTTGTTCTATATATTTAGTGCTTTAATTACGCTATGATGAGTGGAGGCTCTTTCCCGACCTTGCCTGCTTGGTGTCCTAAATGCTTTCTGTATCTGGATTAGCATCTCTTGTCCTGTCTTTAGGAGATTTTCAGTTCTGATTATTTTCTTTTTATTGCTAATTTTATTTTTCATCCACATTTTAATTAATTAATTCTTTGAGAATTTTATACGCTGTACTTCCATCATATCCATTCCCTTTCTTTCTAACTCCTTCCAGATTCATGCCCCTTCTCAACCCACCCAACTTTGTGTCATCTTTTCAAAAACCTATCAAGTTTATTTTGTGCTGTCCATATGGTCTTAAATGTGTGGCCTTCCACTGAAGTGTGACCTACTCACCAGAGGCCACATTCTTAAAGAAAACGGACTTTCCTCCTAGCAACTATTAACTGACAAAAGATCCTCAGTTGGGGGTGAGACTTCACGCCCACCTTCCCTCACCATGCTGGAATTTTGTCTAGCTGGAGCTTTCCTAGGTCTTGTGTATGCTATCACAACTGCCGTGAGTTCATATGTGCACTTGCTTGATTGGGTCCAAACAACGGTTTGCTTGTAGACATCCACCATCTCTGGCTCTTAGGGTTTTTTCTGCCTCCTTTTCTGGAATGATCTCTGAGGCTTGGGAGGAGGGACTAAAATATAGATGTTCCATTTGGGCTAAGCATTCTGCCGGCTCTTATTCTCTGCGTCTTGACTCATTGTGAATCTCTGTGTTATGGCGGCATCTGTACAAGAAGCTTCTCTGATGAATGTTGAAAATGCATTTATCTATGGGTATAATAATGTTAAGTCATTAGGAGTTGGTTTAATACTGTGTCCATCTAGTAGAATAATGGTAGTAGTTTCTCCTCCTAGAGCCTATGACCTATCAAGCTGTAGGTTCTTGTTGCTGTTAACAGTACCAAGTATGGGTTTCATCTTTCTGAGTGGGACTTAAACCCAATCAGTAAGTAGCTGGTTACTTCCATGATGTTTGTGCCACTATTGCGCCAGTGAACGTGTCTTTCCAAACCGGAAATTATTGTTGCTCAGAGGATTCACAGTTGGGTAAGACCAATTATTACTTTTCAACACTGATAGCATATGTAGCATTGTGAAAGTTAGCCAGTAGAGAAGAGGCTGCTATTTGAGTGCCAGCTCAATATCTTTCTGTTCTATGATTCAAGTGTGTGGTGTCTTCAGCAATCAGGTCTTACTAGTTCGTTATGGAGGGTAACCAATAGCATTAACAATAGCCTGTAATGTTGAAGGGTTCATGGGACCTCACTGGGCCATGACTCCAAGAGAAGGGACCCATTCTTGGCACTGAGGATTTTATTTGTTTGCCTGTAGTGCCTAGTAGGGTCATTGTCACCCCATTATAGTGTAACTTCATTTGAACTCTTTGTTAAGGAAGCTTCTGCAGCATATGTAGGTTTGCATATGACTTTTTCTAGAATTTAACTATCCTTCCCTTACTTCCTCCTCTACCCTGCACTCCTATCAACCACCCTATTTAATCTTTCCTGTTCCATTATTCTCTTGATGGCTACCTGTGTTTGTTGCACATATGTTTAGGATTATGATATCCTGTTGTCTACCTTCCCTCTCCATGCTGAGATTTGGTCTGGCTTGTGCTTATATGGGGCTTATGCATGCTGTCACAATCACTGTGAGTTCTTATGTACAGCTGCTTTGTGGCATCTGGAAAACACTGTTTGTAGTCATCCACCACCTCTGGCTGTTGCAATCTTTCTGCTCCATCTTCCTCACTGGTCCTGGAGCCTTGGGAAGAGGGGATGTGATAGAGGACCCATTCAGGGCTGAGCATTCCTTGGTCACTTATTTTCTGCATCTTGGCCACTGGGTGGATCTCTGTGTTTACCACCTACTGCTCACAGAAGCTTCTCTGATGAGGATTGAAAGATGAGAGATTGGTCTATTGATAAGTCATTAGGAGTTGGCTTAAACTGTGTTGATTTAGCAGAATAATAGTAGTAGGTTCTCCCCCAATAGGGCCTGTAACTCATCTTGCCACAGGTTCTTGGCCCCTTTAATAGTGGCAGGTATGGGTTTCATCCTGTGACACAGGCTTTAAACCCAATTAGAAAGTTTTCTGTTATTCCCATGATGTTCATGTCACTATTGCAGTAGTGGGCACATCTGGCCAGGCCAGATGTTATTGTAGCTCATAGGCTTCACTTGGGTAAGAGTGATGATTATTTTTCTCCTTCAGTAGTATGCATGGCACCTTCCAGCACTGTGAAAGCTACCCAGTAGGATTGAAGTTTCCAGGTGAGTTCCAGCTTTATATCTCCGTGTTCTGTGACTTGGTGTCTTCAGCAATAGGGTAATACTATCAAGTTCTTATGGGCAACCAGTTATAAAGGCTATATATGTACATGAGATCTGTAGTAACTGAACTGAGCCTATGCTATTATGAAAGAGTTTTTAATGTAGTTTGGTTTTTGTTTTGTTTGGTTTGGTTGGTTTTGGTTTTTTTGAGACAGGGTTTCTCTATGTAGCACTGGCTGTCCTGGAACTCACTATGTAGACCAAGCTGGCCTTGAACTCACAGAGATCTTCTTGCCTCTGCCTCCCTGTGCTTGTTTTTTTATTGCATATGTTTTTTTGTGCATTTTGTTGTGCATATTTATATCTCAGATTTGATCTCTGTGTATTTAAACATAGTATATTAAACATAGTGTTCATAGGCTCATAGGTGAGTGGAGAAAGAGAAAGATATAGAAATTCTCAACTGGGTAGTGGTTGTGCTTGACTTTAATCCTAGCACTCAGGAGATAGAGGCAGAAGGATCTCTGTGATTTCAAGGCCAGCCTGGTTTACAGAGCAAGTTCCAGGACAGCCAAGGCTACACAGAGAAACCTTGTCCCAAAAAACCACAAAAAGGAAAAAAAAAGAAATTCTCAAATGAAAAGAAATTCCTTGAAGTGTGTCTATAGAGCAGGTTGAAGGTAACATGCACCAGACTGAAGGAAAGCACTCCATTTAGACCTCTCACATGTAATGTTTCTTGCTTAACTCTGTGAAGGGATATTTAAGAAAGGAAAAGGTACAGGAGGAAAGGAAGAAAGAGACCAGAAGAAGAGAAGACTGAAGTCAGACAAAAGAAGTAAAAGTGTAACAGGCTTTCTTTTGGGTCACCAACCAGCTCCCAAATCATGACAAGGAGATTTATTATTAGTTTTGAGTGCTCGGTCTTAGCTTAGGCTTGTCCACTAGCTCTTATAACTTAATTTAACCTGATTCTCCTTGTCTGTGTTTTGCCTTGGGGCTTTTACCTTTCTTTCTGTTTGTCCTACTCTGTGGCTGGCTGGCTGGGGGCTACCTGGCTGGCTGGCCCCAGGTGTCTCCCTTTCTTCCTCATCCTCTTTTCTTCTCTCTCTCTCTCTCTCTCTCTCTCTCTCTCTCTCTCTCTCTCTCTCTTTCTCGTGCCTAGATTTTTCCTTCTACTTATTCTCTCTGCCCTCCAGCCCTGCCTAGCCTTCTCCTGCCTAGCTTTTGGCCGTTTAGCTTTTTATTAGACCAGTCAGGTGCCTTAGGCAGGCAAAGCAACACATCTTTACATCGTTAAACAAATGCAGCATAAGTAAATGTAACACATCTTTACATTAGTTAAAGTAATATTCCACAGCAGTGAAGTTAAAACAATGTAGAAACAAAAAGAAGAGCAAATGTCTCTGAGTGAGGGCGAGACTGACTTGTCCGTTTGTGATATCTGTCATTTGTGGATTGCTGAATCTTTCAGTTTTTATGTGGCTGTAGTTCTCTGTTTGCCATGAACACTTGATTCTCCTAACCTAGAACTTCTTTCCCCAAAGACAGAGCAGTAGAATTGTGATGGACCTTGTCATGTTTCTGCCTTAGTTAGCTTTATAGAGGCAGTCTAGTAGGATTATTAGCCCTGTGTTGGCCATATTTTAGACTTAGCTAGAGACATACTGTTTTAGTTGGGGCCTGATAGCTTTTGATAGTACAATAGCACTTACAGAATTTTGAGGTATATTTAGTAGACATCAAAAAGCAGGTAATACTTAGTAAATGTTCCAAATGAAAGGGTCATCATCTGAAGAAAATAACCTATGTAATACCTTGAAAAATCATTTCTAACTGAGTGGGAGCTAGGAGAAATATTTTTGTAGGTTGTGTTTTTGTTGTTGTTGTTTTGTTTTGATAGTGTCTATTCTAGCCCAGGCTTGCCTCAGACTCATTCTGTAGCCAAGGCTGACCCTGAACTTCTGGTCCTACTGCTTCTGCTTCTGAAGTTCTGAGATGTCATATATCACCACACTCCCCCAACTTAGGAGAAATATCTTGATGTGTGCTTTTATTATTCAATCTTCATACATAGTCAATACTCAATAGACAATTAAATTTTGAGTAAAATTTGATAATTTTTGTTACTCTTAAGATTGTTATTGATTGACTATTTTCTGTTTCTTATCAGCTAAAGTGTTGATAATGCCACAAAGGTTCATGGCTACCTGGCAGGAAATTAATAATATTGGTTGTGTACTGTACTCTGTGATATGAGCTATGGGACACATGAAAAAAAATCCTCAGAAATAGTTGGTTGATCTTCTGAAAAAGTAGGACTCATGTACAAAAAGAGAGAGTGAAATGTGAAAAGGTTATTCTTGGAAGTAAACATACTAAATTGAAAAAGTTGGAGATTGAAAAGTTGAAATCTGAGTTCCAAATCTGGCTCTACTATTTATCAGCTGTATACTTTGGGGCAAGTGAATTAATCATAGTGAATGAGATTTATGATGTGCTTTTGGATTCAATTTGCTAGTATCTTGTTGAAAATTGTAACATCCATGTCCCGTGTGAATATTGTTATATAGCTTTTCTTCTGTTGTTGATGTGTCCTTATCTGGTTTTAGTATCAAGGTAATTCTAGCCTCAGATTAACTTGAAATGGAGCAAACATCTAAACATATGACTTGAAAATACAAAAGAAACCTTTGAGAACATTTTATGATATTTGTATAGGCAGTGATGGTTTTTTTGTTTTGTTTTGTTTGTTCATTTTTTACATAACCCCCAAAGCATAGAGAACAAAATCTAGAATAGACAAATGAGGTATACAAAGCTAAGGGGTAAAAAACCCTTCTGCTCAGCAAAGGAAATAATTGGATGAGAAAAGCCTATTAAAATATTTGACATTTATCCATATGGCAAAATACTGATGTTATCAGAATATATAAAGTAAGAACAAAACCCCTAATACTCCAGGTTAAAAAAAAAATGGGCAAATTGGACTAGAGAGATGGCTCAGTTATTAAGTGCACTGCTTGCTGTCTCAGGGACCCGGGTTCAGTTCCCAGCCCCCAGATGGTGGTCCACAACAGTCTGTAACTCCAGTTCCATGGATCTGACACCCTCTTCTGCCTCTATGGGCACCAGGCACTCATTCAGGCCAAACACCTATACACATAAAATAAAGTTTTCTGGGTTTTTTTTTTCTGTAAAAAGAAGTTTCTTTGATAAGTGGTGGTAGCTACACTTACCTATGGGTGGAAGACATTTAGAATGTAGTAAAAAATTATGCTGGTCTAGCAAAGTTGTGGTAAATGGGCAAATTGTTTGAATAGGTCCTTCTCAAAAGAAGAGATACAATGACCATGAGGCATGTGGAAACATGCCATGATGACATCATAAGTCATCAGGAAATATAAAATCAAGGAATAGTGAGATTACAAAAAATAACAAGGCCGGACGGCAGTGGCGCACACCTTTAATCCCAGCACTTGGGAGGCAGAGGCAGGTGGATCTTTGTGAGTTAGAGACCAGCCTGATCTATAGAGCGAGATCCAGGAAAGGTGCAAAGCTACACAGAGAAACCCTGTCTCGAAAAACCAAAAAAAAAAAAAAAAAAAAAAAAAAGTTCTGGTGAGACTATGGAAGAAAGAACTTTGATACAGTATTGATGGGAATGTAAACGGGTATAACCATTAGGAAGATCAGTTTGGAAGTTCCTTAAAAAAATATACCAAATGATCAAAGTAGCCCACTGGGTATACAAAGGAATTGAAATCAACTTACCAAAGAGATAATTCATTACTGACGTCTGTTGTAAGTACTATTTAGAATAGCTAGGATGAGGAATCAGCCTTTTTATCTATCAACAGAATGATAAAGAAAATGTGGTGTGTGTGTGTGTGTGTGTGTGTGTGTGTGTGTGTGTGTGTGAGAGAGAGAGAGAGAGAGAGAGAGAGAGAGAGAGAGAGAGAGAGAGAAAGAATGTCTCTCTCTGTGTATGTGTGTGTTTGTCTAATGAGTATTATTCATCCTTAAAGGAAAGTGAAATTATGTCATTTGTACCAAAATACATGCAATTGCAGGACATTATGTCAAGCCAGAGAAAAAATGACAAGTTCTGCGTATTTTTGCTCATATGTTGAAGTTTTTAAAAAAAGTCAGCCTGAATGTAGAGTACTAATTACCAGAGATTAGAAAGGCCACGTGTGAGTAAAGAGAGGCTGGATTTGATCAATGCATACATGTTTTGGACCACCACACTGAGCCCCATTAACATGCATGATTAGTACAGGCTAGTAAGGATGAATTACCATTTAAAAATAAAATTTGAAAGTAGTCGTTCAGTCCCTCATTTCATTTGCTTTTCTGTCTTTCCCTCCCTTCTTTACTTTTTTCCCCACTGGTGTTATCATACCCTGTTCTTCACATCTTCCTACATTCTCATCTCCTGAAAGCTACCTCTGTTGGATAAGTGAGTAAGTCTAAGGGAGTCAGGAAGCTGTGTATGGGCGTCCCTGCTCCACTCACACCTCAGTGTCTTAAGAGCACGTGGCGTTTGGAGTAGAGTTCTCCATTTTGCTTTCTCTTAACGTGTTCTTTTTATATTTCTTACATTTTCTTGCCAGTCCAATCCCCTTAATTTACAAAAAGAGTCACAAATCACGCCTAGTCATGACCTAAAATTGATGATAGCTAGAAACAACCTCTGACTTCTTTAATGTTATAATTCCTCTCGCTATCACATGAAAGTAAGGGATTTGGGAAGAGGCCATTAGTAAGACTGTAAGAAGAAATTTAGCTAAGTTGGGGGTTTTGGGGACATGCCCATACTCCCAGCTGAGGCAGGGGGATCACATTGAGTTTGAAGATAGCCTGGGCCACAGTGTAAGACTCTGTCTCTAAACTAAATTGGAGCCTGGTAGCACACACCTTTAATCTTAGCACTCAGGAGGCAGAGGCAGGCGCGTCTACAGAGTGAGTTCCAGAACAGCCAAAGCTACACAGAGAAACCCTGTCTCAAAAAAAATCAATCAAACAAACAAAACCAAAACCAATTGGCCAGCAAGATGGCTTAGCAGATGAAGGCACTTGCCACCTAGGCTGATGCCCCAAATTCAGTCCCTGGGAACCATGTGGTGGAAGGAAAAGCTGACTCCTGCAGATTATTCCCTGACTTCCACCGACACACACACACACACACACACACACACACACACACACACACACACACACACAACGTAATAAAGAAAAGCAAACAAAAACCATTGGCTAAGTGAAGGGAAGGACACAGAGGCTTGTTAGATGTTCAGTAGTGATGAGGGCTCCCTCGTATTTTCCAAAGGTAAAAATTCCCACCATCTGTTCCCGGAGATGGCTAATGTGCCTAAGGTATCTCTGTACATATTAGGAGAGTAAATATTTGCTGAATAACTTGGTTGAGGCCAAACAACTTAAGCCCAGGCAGCTTCAGTGCCCTCTCTTAACCACTAGCTTTCTACCTGAAGAATAGAAATTATTTATCAGTTTCATGTCATATAATACAGAGTGATTTCGACTCCTGCCTTCATAAACCATAGACCATTGTGATGTCTACAGGGAGAGGTCAAAGAGTGTTCTTCCTCACTGCCAAGGTATTTTCTTGGAGCAATCCACATTCATGTACAGTGGAGTCATTCTGGGTAAAGAAGGGTGATATGATAAGGATTTGTGCATTTTCTTTTGAGTCTTGGCTGTTACTGAATTCAGAGAAAATGATTCTCTTGTTTGATATAACTGTAACATTTTAGTGTCTAGTTATTCTCACTGCCCCGTTCTAAGTCAGAGAACTCTGGGTTTTTGTTGTTGTTGTTTTCTTTTTTCGAGACAGGGTTTCTCTGTGTAGTTTTGCGCCTTTCCTGGAACTCGCTCTGTAGACCAGGCTGGCCTCGAACTCACAGAGATCCACCTGTCTCTCAGAGAACTCTGTTACTGAAGATCTAAAGTCATAGGAAGTTCAACTGTGTAGTTCATTCATAAGTGGACATGGACTGCAGCATCTCTTGAGAAGCCTTTGTTTATCCGCTGCAGTGGGTTTTAAGCTATCACTCAAGTGAGCAGACTTAAATGAGATGGCTGCTAAAAGACCCCTGGCGTCCCTCCCGGTCAGCTAGGCATCTCACCAGCTCTTTGTGTATGCCTTCATTACATTTGTATGGAAGTATGGTAGGAACCGGTTTCGCCTTCAATTGTAAGAAATGTAAAGTACGAGGCAATGCATTTTAAAGGGGAAAGTGAGATGCAGGAACGTCTTGCTCATTCACACATCACTGTTGTCTAGAGATCTCATGCAAATCTTTCTAATTTCTCTGGAAAAACAAGCAAAACAAAATTCACCAGTGTCTTTCATAGGCTAATGGAAGCCTTGGGTGGGGTGGGGTGGAGTAGGAACACCTTTTCCCATCACAATTGGGATGAAATATCTCAGCCAAGAATGGCAGCTAAAGAAGATGGTTCTGTGTATTGCAGGCTACATGGAACAGGCCTCTCCATGTGTGTTGTGGGAAGCAAACCCAAGGGCAGGTGCTCTGCCATGGAGCTGCAGCTCTAGTTGGTAGGAATTTTAACAACAGTCCTGGATTTTGTTTGTGAAGTTTGTAATGAATGGTATTCTAGGAGATAGAAGAAATATGCAGACTTCTGGTTGGAGGAAATGAATGATGCCTATTTTTTGTTTACTCATTCATTTAACTTGTTTTTAGCTTGACTGAAGCACACAATTCAAGATGCCCAAGTAAATTGCAATGTATTATTTTACTCACTAATCAGAGCAATCACTGTCATTCCTATATAAGAAATGCATCAACAAGGGAGATTATCTCTACACATAATAAACGCTACAGTGAATCCCTACTCACCACCATCACCCTACAATAGCTAGTGCAATGTGTCATTTTTTTTTCTCCCCTACAGCATTATAGCGGTTTCTTAACTAGCCTCAACTCTCCTGTCTTTGTTCCTAACACATTAGCTAGACTGATCGATCCTGTTATACCTGAATGGGAGCATATTCCTTTTCCTCCCAAGTCCCTCTAATGTTTTCCTGGCTGACTCCAACCAAAAGTCAGCATCGCTGCCCTAGTCCACAACAGTCTTCAGATTTGCTCCCCTTCTGACACCATCTTCCGCCTTTAACCCATCCACTCACTGTGTTCAACCCAGCGGAACTTCAGACCTGGCATTCTTTATACTTGAGTCCTCTTCTGATAGCCACATGGCTTCATTTCTCCTGTGTTTGCTACCCCAAAGTGGTCTGTTTAATATAGAAGCAAGGTCTCAAGCACTCCTCATCAGACCCAATCTTAAGCTCTCTGACATATTATATGTTAGTTATTGTCCATTTTCTCTGATTAGAATGAAACCCGTGGGGATGTTGTTATTTGCAAGTGCCCTGATTCTGAAAAAGGTGAATATGAAATTTACTGAGTGCCTGCTATGATATGGCTTCTCTAGTGCCAGGGATACTGATAAATCATGAACTCTGTCTTGAAAATTTCAAAAACTAAGATGAAGACTCACTGGTAATCTTATTACATTGGGCATATGCAATTAAAACCTCACAGTATATATTGTAAATATATATAGTATTGATTTATACCTTACTAAAATTGGGAACAAATAATTACTTCATAGAGTCTTGAGAAAGTAAACAATAAATTATTTTATATGGCCTACCAGTGGTGGATGGAGCATGCCTTTGATCTCAGCACTTGGGAGACAGAGGCAGGCAGACCTCTGGTCTACAGAGCAAGTTCCTGGACAGTCAGGGCTACACAGAGAAACCCTGTCTCGAAAAACCAAAGAAAGAAAGAACTGCTTTGTATAAAACTGTTTGTGTTTTCACTCTGGAGAAGAGAGACAAAGTCCTCTAAAGAAATAATATAACAATTCAGGGGTACAGAGATGGCTCTGGTAAGCATATTTTCTGTGTGATAATAAAGACCTGAGTTCAAATTCCAATCATCCACATAAAATGCCAACTCCAGGGCTCTGTGGGAGCGCAGACAAAAGCATCCCTGGGACTTGCTGGCTGCCAGATTTAGTAAGAGACTGTATCTCAAGGAAATGAAGCAGAGAGCAGTAATAGGTGAGAAAAACCCAGCATCTTCTTCTGGCCTCCACATGCATCTCCCCTCCCCCAAATGTGGGTATGCAACACACACACACACACACACACACACACACACACACACACACACACA
>CABHPR010121950.1:16446-40089 GCA_902168415.1 Peromyscus melanophrys | reverse complement strand
TACACACACACACACACACACACACACACACACACACACACACACACAAGACCCTCTGAGTCCATATTTGTTGGGGGTATTTAAATGGTCTCAAGGCTGACCTTTTTGCCACTTTGCTTTGGACAACCAATACAGAATATCATCCCTGGGAAAGTCTAACTTCTTTCAGCAATCATTAGTTTCCTGTAGTTTTTTGTCTAGAGGTGGAACTGCATGAAAACTTCCCTCTTCCACATTAACATGTTCATTGTTACTGCCATTGTTCTAGTCTTTGTTAATGCTGCCATTTCTAAGTTGGTGAAAATGACAACTGGTATAGATACTCTGGAAATGAGTATGGGGAATCCTCAAAACACTACAAACAAACAAACCTATGAGTCATGAACCAGATATAACACTCCTTGGTATATGCTTAAAGGACTTCATATTTTACTTCACAGATACTTGCTTAGCCATGTTCCTTGTCACCCTATTCATAACAGCCAGAAAATAATGGAAACAACCTAAATGCCCTTAACAGATGAGTGGATAATAAAAATGTAATACTTATATATGATGGAATACTATCCATGTATAAAGAAAACTGAAAACAGAAATTTATTAGTAAATGGATGGACATGGAAAAGATTTTATTAAGTGAGATAACACAGACCCCCAAAATCTTTTCCATCTGTGGTTCCTAGCTCCAAATCTTCAGATGTGTGAATACAACATGGAATAACCACAGAATCCAGAAAAATATAAAGGAGCATAGGAGTCACGGTAGACTTGGGAGGGGAATAGCAGGATATATGTGATATGAGGTATGAAATGAATAACCAGAAAAGGGGATTCCAGCTGGGGATGAGTGAGGGAGATAAGTTCACAAGGATAAAGAAGAATGGGGGATAAATAACATCATGGTACTGAACTTTTCATTTTATAATCTATGTCTTTTTCAAGAATCATTGTCAGTCCATGCAGGGTATCTGTGTTCAAACCCCTTCCAATTTTTAATCTTGTTTTAAAACAGATTAATGCTCACATTATAATAGGTTTCTGCAGGGTTTTTTCATACATATTTAGTTTTGGTTAACCGATCTCATCTACTATTCCCTTAACTCCCTCTACCATCACTACTTAAACTTTTTACTCCGTTATCCATAACACACACCTTCATATTACATGTGGTGTATTCTCCCTTTCCTCTCAAGTCCTCTACTCCCTTTCTTTCATTGGTCCTTTCAAGCTTCTCAACCTCTATAAATGATCCAAAATAAATACACAGATATAGCCGGGCGTTGGTGGCGCACGCCTTTAATCCCAGCACTCGGGAGGCAGAGGCAGGCGGATCTCTGTGAGTTCGAGGCCAGCCTGGGCTACCAAGTGAGCTCCAGGAAAGGCGCAAAAGCTACACAGAGAAACCCTGTCTCGAAAAACCAAAAAAAAAAATACACAGATATAAAAATTTAAAGATTTTATCCATATATGAGGAAAAGCATGTAGGTTTTTTTTAATTTGTTTTAGCTTTCTGGACCAGGATTACCTTACATAGAATAGTATTTTCCAGTTTCACTGAATTTTCTGCACATTTTGTAATTTTCTTTGTCTTTAAAATTGTACTGTGTATATATAAATATTTTAATTATTCATTCAACAGTTGAGGGCTATATTGGCTCATTCAATTTCCTAGATATTGTGACTAAAACAACAATGAACATGGATGTGTAATTTTTCTCGTGAGATTCCTGTGAATAGATTGCCCAGAGGGGTATAGATATATAACATGATAATTCTATTTTTAGATATTTTAGAGGTATCAACAATGATTTCCACAGTGGTTGTATCAATTTATGCCTCCACTAAGAGTGGAAAAGTATTCCTGTTTGAATACATCCTCACCATCCTTTGCCTCATTCCAAATGATGTTGAATACTTTAAAAATATTAGTCATATATAAACCTTCTTTTGAGAAATCTCTATTCAATTTCATGTCCAAGTGTTTAACTTGGCCATTTATGTCTTTATTTTCTTTTGTTTTAAGTGTGTTTGAGAGACAAATGAAGGGGTGGAGGGAGGGTAGGAGTGGAAGAGGAACAGAGGGAGAGAGATGGAGATAGAGATGAGAGAGAGAGAGAGAGAGAGAGAGAGAGAGAGAGAGAGAGAGAGAGTGTTTTGCCATGTGTGGGTACCCACAGAGGCCAGAATTAGAATTACAAGCTGTCCTGAGTAACCCAATGTCCCTGTCACTACTGGGAACCAGAGTCAGGTCCTCTGAATGTCTCCACCCATCTATTTTGTTGATGCTTATTTTCTTGAATATTTCATATATTCTAGATACAGATCCTCCATCAGATTTATAGTTGTGACAGATTTTCTCCCATTCTTTTTCTCCTATTCTGTAGTTTTTTCTTCATTTTACTGACAGTTTCCTTTGTAATTTCATGATATCCCTTTTGTTGACTATTAGCCTTATTTTCTGAGTGATCAGAGTCCTATTGATACAGACTTTATGTCTATTTATTTAAGTGTATTTCTCTCTTTTTCCTCTAACGGTTGCTGGGGATGTCTTTCTGTATGCTGTGAATGTGTTGCTCTGATTGATTGATAAATAAAACGCTGATTGGCCAGTAGTCAGACCAATATATAGTATGGTATATTATAGTATATATAGAAAGTATAGTATAGGCAGGACAAGCAGAAAAGAGAATTCTGGGAAGGCAAGGCTGAGACAGGAGATGCTGCCAGCCGCCGCTGCCATGAAAAGCAAGATGTAAAGTACTAGTAAGCCACAAGCCACATGGCAACTTATAGATTAATAGAAATGGGTTAATTTAAGATATAAAAAGTAGCCGGGCGTTGGTGGAGCACGCCTTTAATCCCAGCACTCGGGAGGCAGAGGCAGGCGGATCTCTGTGAGTTCGAGGCCAGCCTGGGCTACCAAGTGAGCTCCAGGAAAGGTGCAAAGCTACACAGAGAAACCCTGTCTCGAAAAAAAAAAAAAAGATATAAAAAGTAGATAACAAAAAGCCTGCCATGGCCATACAGGTTATAAGTAATAGAAGTCTGCTTCCAGATCCCTCAATCATTGGCTGGGGTTTCTAGCATGACAATTAGGGTGTTTGGCCATCCCATCACCAGAGTGGGTCAGATCGGGCTGTCTCTCGACCATTGCCAGCCAGGTTGATCTCAGTCCTCGGGGGAGACTTTGCCCTGGAGGAGGTGGGAATGGGGGTTGGGCTGGGGGGAAGGGGAGGGGGGCGGGAAGGGGAGGGGGGCGGGAGGGGGGAGAACAAGGGAATCCGTGGCTGATATGTAGAACTGAATGGTATTGTAAAATAAAAAAAAGTAAAAAAAATTAGTAATAGAAGTCTCTGTGTGTTTACTTGGGTCTGAGCAGCTGCAAGAGCCAGGTGGACACAGGAAAACTTCAACTACAAATGGTGCCCAATGGCTCGAGTTTCCACCTTAAATAAACAGTTTCAGAATTTAAATTCTTATGTTGAGGTTCACGATCTATTTGGTGTTGATTTATGTGCATATTGAGAGATAAACATTTAATTTCATTCTTCTGCATGTAGACATACAGTTTTTGCAGAACCATTTGTGATGATGCTCTCCTATCTCCAGTGTGTATTTTTGGCATATTTTTTGAAGATCAGATGGTCTAGTCATATGGCCTTGGAACTGGATCATCATTCTATTCCATTGATCTGTGTGTCTCCTTTTATACCAACATCACACTGTTTATATCACTGTCTTTGTAGCATAACTTGGAATCAGATATGTTGATACATTCTGCCATATTCTTTTTGCCAAGGCTTGCTTAGGTAATCCAGTGTCTCCTATGCTAATGAATAAATTCTAATTTTTTTCAATTTTGTTATGACTGTCACTGCAATTTTGATTTTGATTGCATTGAATTTGAAGATTCATTTTAGTAGTAAGATGGCCCTTTTTGCAATATTGATTCTAGCAATGCATGTACATAGGAGTCTTTCTATTGTTGAGTCTCTTCTCAATTTCTTTTCTTTAGTGTTTTAAACATAGAAGTCTTTCACATACTACATCATTAGTTAGTTTTATTCTGCATTGTTTTTTCTTTTTAATCCTGTTGTCAGTGGTACTGAGAATCTTACTGTTTTTAGTTGTTTTTGTTTTTAATTTAGACTTCAAGAATTTTAGACTTTAGGGATCTTGATCTTTATAAATTTCAGTATTTGGGATGACAGCATGTTACATGATGTTTAAGAAGATTGTCATCATCACAACTGTTCAAAGCATCACCATCCAGTATAATAGATCTTGCAGTTTATCCAAGTTAGATTCAGAAGAATCTAATTCATTAAATGACACTGGTTAAAGACTACCAACAGTTCTTTAGAATAATATAGACACTGTTTACCTGTTCATATTTAAAGTTAGAGGATTATGTAGAGATGCCTCATATACAAACCTGCCCTGCTCATACCTATATCTTCCTCTGTTATCACTACTCTGCCAGAGTGCTACACTTGTATGGGTGCACCTATATTAAAATGTTAATACTTATGTCATTCTCTATCTCAGCCCTTATCAGAGATACTTTTATTTTCAGTAGATGGAGGTTAATACAGATACCCAGAACTGATGAGAGTGCAGAAAGTAAGTGACTATGGAAAGCCCAAACCTCAATGGGATATCTAAGTTACACCTCTTCCCCACAAGTCTCAGGGAACATGAGGAAGAACGCATGGGAACATTATAAGAGCCAGAGGACATGGAGGACTAGAATGAAACACTATATTCTGGACATAGGAGGACTGTTGTTCTCATGAGCTCACAGAAACTGTGGTTGCATGCACAAATCCTACACAAGATCAAGCTAATCATCTTCCAGAATGGCAAGAGTTGGAGATTGCAAGACTCTGCTCTTAGCTGAGGAGTCATTGGTAGTTGATGATGCTAGGAAAAGAGGATCATTTACTTCAGGAGTATGGTCTCTGAGGTTTCCTACATTCTAGTGGATAATTCTGAGGTAATATACATACTACTGACACTATACTCAATGGTAAATAAAAATTTGAAGACGATATGAAACTGTAGGTAGGGCTAGGGTAACATGGGGAAAAGGTGTCTGGGAGGAGTAGAATTGGGCTAATAAATGGTGTATATTATCAAAATATATGACATACATCTACAAAATTCTCAGAGAATAAGAATTAAAAAATGTTTTAAACCTAATTATAAAGGTATTTCTCCAAGATTCTACTCTCTGTTCATTTCTACATTATGCACCCAGAAGTGAGGAACTATTCAAAGGGAATCAATGTTGTTTTTAAGGTAAGCACTAAGATAGGAATATAAACTGGAATATCTAGCCTGAATCTGTAAAATTCATTAAGGCTTAATTAAGAGTATGGTAGTAGAGGGCAAAAGAGTACAACAAGGAGAGAACTTGATTTCAACTCTGAATACAGTCAAGAGAATTATGAATGCAACCTTTTCACAAAAGTTGAGAATTAGAATTTGAACAAAATTAAGTTACTATAAATTTACTAACTTCTAGATAGGCTAAATTCCATTTTTATGTAGCAAAACTCCCAATGCTTTCTCTTTTATGAATGTGCTAGTCATTAGCAACACAATTTCCCATTAAGCGTTTCTTTTTCTTCCTCATCAATTATGCTAGTTTTAGATTCAGTTATGATAATAACACCATAACATTACAAATATCCATATATATTTTTCACAGTTATTTGTTCCATAGTTTTTAAATATAAATTTCAGATTTTACATATATGTCAAACTGTTTATTTTGTAATTATCATTTTGATCATTTTCTGAACTTAAGTTCTACCCCATGACTTAGTTACAAAATATCATCACAGAATACATTTACAAATTTCTTATGCTGTATTACTTATGATTTTACAAAATTGAATATGATGGCATTTATTTTTTAGTACTAAGCATTTTTTTCTTAAGACATAGTAATAGGCTTGGAAGACATGTTAAAATACTGTATTTTCATAGTCAATTATCATTAAAATCTGTTTGTTGTATATGATTATGCCATAAAGAAATTTACTTCTGCATTCTTCATTTTGTTTCTTTGGTATATTTTGCATTCTTATTATGATATATACTATTTGATGAAGTCTTTATTCCTCACTATTATATTGTTTTTAAACATATATTTTTTGTTAGAGGTAGTTTCATATTTTAAGAAAAATTGAACAAACTGAAGACAGTTTTCTTATGTTTCCTTACCTGTCCTTCCCACAAGTCAATGAATTTGTCATTATCTTGTGTAACTGGGATACATTTATTACAACTGATAAGCATATACACACAACACACAGACAAACACACGCACAAATACACACATACATACATATATATTCAGTACTTCAAGATTCATTCTTTGTGTTATACATTATATTCATTTTGACACTGGTGCAGTCATATCTGATGGGAACGGCAAAAGTCATAAAGCCAGCACAGCAGCTTGACAAAGATCCAGTAAAACTGAGCCACATGATTGCCATTGTCATGGTCATTTCCCTTCAGTTTTGATATCCATGTATTGTGTGCATGGAGGGCTTTTAATATTTTTAACTCTTGGGGATAGGGAACTCATGGGAAATTTTTTTCTTTTTTTGTTTTTGTTTTTGTTTTTTCAAGACAGGGTTTCTCTGTGTAGCTTTGCGCCTTTCCTGGAGCTCACTCTGTAGCCCAGGCTGGCCTCGAACTCACAGAGATCTGCCTGGCTCTGCCTCCCGAGTGCTGGGATTAAAGGCGAGCGCCACCACCACCCAGCTTAGAAATTTCTTTTTTTTATTAAGGAAATTTTTTTATTCATTTTACATACCAATAACAGATCCCCCTCTCTGCCCTCATCCCACACCTCCTGTCTTCACTCCCAACCCATCCCCCCATTCCCTCCTCCAACAAGGCAAGTTCTCCTATGGGGAGTCCACCGAGCCTGACACATTTAGTAGAGGCAGGACCAAGCCCTTTCCCCTGCATCAAGGCTGTGCAAGGTGTCCCACCATAGGTAGTGGCCTCCAAAAAGCCAGCTCATGCACCAGGGATCGATCCTGATCCTACTGCCAGGGGGCACCTTAAGAAGGTCAAGCAATATAACTGTCTCGTTCATGCAGAGGGCCTAGTCCAGTCCCTTGGAGGCTCCACAGCTGTTGGTCTGAAGTTCATAAGTTTCCATCAGTTTGGTTTGGTTGTCTCTGTAGGTTTCCCCATCATGATCCTGATGCCCCTTGCTCATAGAATCCCTCTTCTCTCTCTTTTACTGGACGCCTTGAACTTGGCCTATCTGCATCTACTTCCTTCAGTTACTGGATGAAGGCTTTATGATGACAGTTAGGGTACCTGCTTATCTGACTACTGGGGCAAGTAAGCTCAGGCACTCTCTTTACTATTGCTAGTAGTTTAAGGTGGGGTCATCCTTGTGGATTCCAGGGAACCTCCCCAGCATCTGGTCTCTCCCTGTCCCCATAACGTCTCCCTCCATAATGATATCTCCATCACTGCTCCCCAACTCCATTCCTGATCCAGCTCGACGATCCTGTTCCCTCTTGTTCTCATCCCCCATTCCCCATCCTCCATTGCCCCTCTCATCCTCAGTTTACCCATAGAGATCTCTATTTCCCCTTCCAAGGACAATCCATGTGGCCCTCTTTGTGTCCTCTTTGTTAGCTAGCTTCTCTGGAGTTGTGGGTTGTAGTCTAGTTATCTTTTGCTTTATGTCTAATATCCACTTATGAATGGGTACATACCATGTTTTTCTTTCTGAGTCTGGTTTACCTTACTCAGGATGATATTTTTTAGTTCCATCCATTTGCCTGCAAATTTCATGATGTCATTGTTTTTACTGCTGAGTAGTATTCCATTTTGTACATGTACCACATTTTCTTTATCCATTCTTCCATTGAGGGTCATTTAGGTTGTTTCCAGGTTATGGCTATTACAAATAATGCTGCTATTAACATAATTGAGCATGTGTCCTTATGGTATGATTGAGCATTCCTTGGGTATATGCACAAGAGTGGTATAACTGGGTATTGAGGAAGATTGATTCCTAATTTTCTGAGAAAACGCCATACTGATTTCTAAAGTGGCTATACAAGTTTGCACTCCCACCAACAGTGGAGGAATGTACCCCTTTCTCCATATTCTCTCCAACATAAACTGTCATCAGTGCTTTTGTTCTAGTCATTCTACCAGGTATAAGATGATATCTCAGAGTCATTTTGATTTGTGTTTCCCTGATGACTAAGGATGTTGAACAATTCCTTAAATGTCTTTTGGCCATTTGAGATTCTTCTGTTGAGAATTCTCTCTTTAGCTCTGTAGCCCATTTTTTAATTGGATTGTTCAGTATTTTGATGTCTAGATTCTTGAATTCTTTATATACTTTGGAGATCAACCCTCTGTCAGAAGTAAGTTTGGTGAAGATCTTTTCCCATTCTGTAGGCTGTTGTTTTGTCTTATTTACTGTGTCCTTTGCCTTACAAAAACTTCTCAGTTTCAGGAGGTCCCATTTATTAATTGTTTCTCTCAGTGTCTGTGCTACTGGTGTTTTATTTAAGAAGTGGTCTCCTGTGCCAATTCATTCAAGAATACTTTCTATTTTCTCTTCTGTCAGGTTCAGGGTAAGTTGATTTATGTTGAGGTCTTTGATCCACTTGGTTTTGTGCATGGCATTTGATATGGATCTATTTGCAATCTTCTACATGTTGACATCCAGATATACCAGCACCATTTGTTGAAGATACTTTCTTTTTCCATTGTACAGTTTTGGCTTCTTTGTCAAAAATTATATGTTCATAGGTGTGCGGATTAATGTCAGGTCTTCAATTCGATTCCATTGGTCTACATGTTGGTTTTTACACCAATACCAAGCTGTTTTTATTACTATAGCTCTATAGTAGAGCTTGAGGTCAGGGATGGTGATGCCTCCAGAGGTTGCTTTATTATACCGGATTGTTTTAGCTATCCTAGGTTTTTTGTCTTTCTCTATTAAGTTGGGTATTGTTCTTTCAAGGTCTGTGAAGAATTTTGTTGTGATTTTAAAGGGGATGCATTGAATTTGTAGATTGCTTTTGGTAAGATTGCCATTTTTACTATGTTAATCCTACCTATCCATGAGCATGGGAGATCTTTCCATTTTCTGATATCTTTTTTTCAATTTCTTTCTTCAGAGACTTAAATTTTTTGCCATACAGGTATTTCACTTGCTTAGTTAGAGTTACCTCAAGGCATTTTATATTATTTGTGGCTATTGTAAAGAGTGATGTTTCTCTGATTTCTTTCTTGGTCTGTTTATCATTTGTATATAGGAAAGCTACTGAATTTTTTGAGACAATCTTGTATCCTGCCACATTACTGAAGGTGTTTATCAGCTGTAAGAGTTCCCTGGTAGAATTTTTTTCACTCACTTTTGTATACTATCATATGGTCTGCAAATAGCAAAACTTTGACTTCTTCCTTTCCAATTTCTATACCCTTGATCTCCTATTATTGTCTTATTGCTCTAGCTAGGACTTTGAGTACTATATTGATTAGATATGGGGAGAGTGGACAGCCTTGTCTTGTTCCTGATTTTAGTGCAATCACTTTGAGTTTCTCTCTATTTAATTTGATGTTGGCTGTTGACTTCCTGTAAATTGCTTTTATTATGTTTAGGTATGTTCCCTGTATTTCTGATCTCTCCAAGACCTTTATCATGAAGTGGTGTTGCATTCTGTCGAAGGCTTTTTCATCATCTAATGAGATGATCATGTTGTTTTTTTTTCTTTCAGTTTGTTTATTTGGGCTATTGCATTGACAGATTTTTGTATGTTGAACCATCCTTGCATCTCTGGGGTAAAGCTTACTTGGCCATAGTGGATAAGTTTTTTGATATGTTCTTGGATTCAGTTTGCCAGTATTTTATTGAATATTTTTGCATCAATGTTCTGAGGGAGATTGGCGTGTAGTTCTCTTTCTTTGTTGCATCTTTTTGTGGTTTGACTATCAGGGTAACTAGCCTCATAAAGAGTTTGGTAGTGTTCTTTCTGTTTTTATTGTGTGGAACAATTTAAAGAGTATTGATATTAGCTCTTCTTTAAAATTCTGGTAAAACTCTGCACTGAAACCACCTGGTCCTAGGCTTTTTTTGGGGGGGGAGACTTTTAATGACTATTTCTATTTCCTTAGGGGATATAAGTCTATTTAAATGGTTTATCTGGTCTTGATTTAATTTGGGTATGTGGTACCTATCCAGAAAATTGTCCATTTCTTTCAGATTTTCTAATTTTGTGCAGTACAGGTTTTTGAAGTATGACCTGATGATTCTCTGGATTTCCTCATTGTCTGGTGTTATGTCTCCCTTTTCATTTTTAATTTTGTTAATTTGATATTCTCTCTCCTCCTTTTGGTTAGTTTGGATAAGGGCTTGTCTATCTTGTTGATTTTCTCAAAGAACCAACTCTTTGTTTCATTGATTCTTTGTATTGCTCTCTTCGTTTCTATTTTATTGATTTCAGCCCTCAATTTGATATTTCCTGACATCTATTCCTCCTGGCTGAGTTTACTTCTTTTTTGTTCTAGAGCTTTTAGGTGTGCTGTTAAGTCACTAGTGTGAGATTTCTCCAACTTCTTTATGTGGGTGTTTAGTACTATTAATTTTCCTCTTAGCTATGCTTTCAGAGTGTCCCACAAGTTTGGGTATGTTGTATATTCATTTTCCTTGAGATCTAGGAAGTCTTTAGTTTATTTCTTTATTTCTTTCTTGACCCACTGGTGATCCAGTTGAGCATTATTCAGTTTCCATGAGATTGTAGGCTTTCTGTAATTTTTGTTGTTGAAATCTAACTTTAAGCCATGGTGGTATGATAAAATACAAGAGGTTATTCCAATTTTGTTGTATCTGTTATGACTGAGTATGTGGTTGATTTTAGAGAAGGTTCCCTGGAGTACTGAGAAGAAGGTATATTCTTTTGTGTTAGGGTGTAATGTTCTATAGATAGCTATTAATTCCATTTTAGTCATAACATCTGTTAGATACCTTATTTCTCTCTTAAGTTTCTGTCTGGCAGATCTGTCAATTGGTGAGAGTGGAATGCTAAAGTCTCCCACTACTAGTGTATGGGGTTTGATGTGTGATTTAAGCTTTAGTAATGTTTCTTTCAAAAATGTGGGTGACTTTGAAATCTCCAAAATGTGACAGAATCCCACAATGATGATTCCACAAGGACTATGATAAAGCCATTAAGCTGATTAACATCAAGGAAAGATTGACTTTGGAGTACAAATTGTTTAGGACAATTTTGAGATGGCTAGCTGAGATGATCCAGCCTGACAGACTACTCAAACAAGGACTTGTGACAAGCCCTGAAATTTCCTGTTATACAGAGACTGGACAAATGATACAGGACTTGACAATTAACCTAAATTTTTTCTTTTCAAGATTCCCTAAAGATATCTTCACCCCTAGAAAGCAAAAAGAAAGAGAATAAGATATGAGCTAGATCACTGAATCTACTCTGAGAAAAAAGATAAAGAAATAATAGGATAAATAGGTAGATCACTGAATCTACACTGGAGAAAAAGAAGAAGATATAAAAATGACAAAAGGTAGACTATTGAATGTATTATGAAAAGAAAAAAAGAGAGAATATGGATATGATAAGATAAAAAGGGAGATTATGGAATCTACTTTTAAAAAGGAGCTACTTGTTTTAAATAAGATAAGTAATGAAAATTTTTTGGTCTGAGTTTATCAGATGTTACTGGACTGGACATTGTTAATATAATGGACTAGACATCGTTAATGTAATCTTGACTATATGTATTGTATATACTTATTGGATAGTTTTTCTTGTATTAGTTATAAGCTTTTTTAATTTTAGACAAAATGTGGTAGTATTGTGTCCCCCAAAATATTGTGCACATTAATAAACTTATCTGGGGTCAGAGACAGAACAGCCACAATGTTAAACATGCGGTTAGGCAGTAGTAGTACACGCCTTTAATCCTAGCATTCCAGAGACAGAAATCCTCTGGATCTCTGTGAGTTCAAGGCCACATTAGAAACAGCCAAGCATGGTGACACAGCCTTTAATCCCAGAAAGCAAGCCTTCAATCCCAGGGAGTGGTGGTAGAAAGCAGAAAGGTATATAAGGCGTGAGGACCAGAAACTCGAGGCATTTGGCTGGTTAGGCATTTGGCCTGGTTAAGCATTCAGGCTTTCAAGCAGCAGTTCAGCTGAGACCCATTCTGGATGAGGACTCAGAGGCCTCCAGTCTGAGGAAACAAGACCAGCTGAGGATCCAGCGAGACTCTTTAAGATTCCTGCTACACCTCTTTATTTGGGGAAAAATGTTCAGAATTGAGACTTCATCTTGGTGAATTTTTCCCATGATGAATATGTAATGTCTTTCCCAATCTCTTTTGATTGATTTTAGTTTGAAGTCTATTTTGTTAGATAGTAATATAGCTACACGAGCTTGCTTCTTTAGTCCATTTGATTAGAAAGTCCTTCCCCAGCCTTTTACTCTGAGGTAGTGTCTGTCTGTCTTTGAAGCTGAGGTGTGTTTCTTATATGCAGCAGGATGGATTCTGTTTTCATATCCATTCTGTTAGCCTGTATCTTTTCATAGGTGAATTGAGTCTATTGATATTAAGGGATATTAATGACCAGTGATTGTTAGTTCCTATTATCCTTTGGTGGTAGTGTGTATGTATTTCCCTTCTTTGAGATTTGCTGCTGTGGGGTTATCTATTGCCTGTGTTTTTGTGGGTGCATCTGACTTCCTTATATTGTAGTTTTTCTTCCAGAGCTTTCTGTAGGGCTATATGTGTGGATAGGTATTGTTTAAATCTGGTTTTATCTTGGGATGTGTTGTTCACTCCATCTATGGTAATTGAAAATTTTGCTGGTTATAGTAGTCTAGGCTGGCATCTCTGGTCTCTTAGTGTCTGCATTACATCTGTCCAGGACCTTCTGGCTTTTAGAGTATCTCTTGAGAATTCAGGTGTTATTCTGATGGGTCTGCCTTTATAAGTCACTTGGCCTTTTTCTTTTGCTGCTCTTAATATTCTTTCTTTGTTCTGTATGTTTAGTGGTTTAATTATTATGTGGTAAGGGGACTTTTGGGGGGCATGTAGTATATTTGGTGTTCTATAAGCTTCTTTTATCTTCATAGGTATTTCCTATGGGAAAGTTTTCTTCCACAATTTTGTTGAATATATTTTCTCTGCCTTTGAGCTGGGATTCTTCTCCTTCTTCTATCCTTATTATTCTTAAGTTTATCCTTTTCATGGTGTCTCACTTTTCCTGCACATTTTGTGTTATGAATTTTTTTGGCTTTAGTTTTTTTCTTTGACTGACAAAGAAATTTCCTCTATTGTATCCTCCATGCCAGAGATTCTCTTTTCCATCTCTTGTATTCTGTTGGTTATGTTTCCTGTTCATTTACTCAGATGTTCTATTTCCAGCATTCCCTCAGTTTGTGTCTTCTTCACTGCTTCTACTTCAATTTTGTGATAATAGAATAAGGTATCAGGATCTCCCTTTCTTAGAAAAGTTAACTTGTGCAGAGCCCTTGTGGTATCATATGATGAAGGAACAAAAGAATGCCAAGATTAGACATATGAATAAATTCTATGAAGATATAAAACACAAACTTTGTATTATGCCAGAAATTGAATAGTAACTGCAGTAGCTTTGTCCTGAGGATTTTTCTTGGGCCTATTGGCATACTGATCATTAAAAGTTAATAATACAGGGTTGAGGATTTAGCTCATTGGTGGAGCGCTTGCCTAGCAAGCACGAGGCCCTGGGTTCGGTCCTCAGCTCCAGAAAAAAAAAATGTTAATAATACATTGCTTGGAACATGTTAGTCTGGCTGGGCTAGCTTAGAGATTTTCCTTCTGTCTACCATCCTTGAAACCACAAGAGCTGCCAGCCTGAGAATGGGCTATTATATTCTTCTAGATTCTTAAAAGATGATGATGAGGAAAAGGGGCTGTAAAAGATAACTCTGCTCTGTCATAGTTTATAAACGATGACTAAAAGATATGCAAATGAAACACATGTTCAGGAACAGAAATGTTATGATCTATGTTTTGGAGCAACATGGCTCTATTCATGTTTACTGAATTTTGTATAAAGAAGATCCCTGACTGCCAGTCAGTCATAGCTATAAGATTTTCCTGACCCCCATGCCTGACTCAATACTTCCTTTGCCTACTCCTTGCACACTTTCTGGAACCTGTCAACTACCCAGACTGGGCCATGGCATGATACCTGTATACAAATACACAACATCAACAGAATAATTTCTCTGTACGAAAATTCCCCCATGCTTCATGTATTTATCACTGTCTCTCATGCAATCACTAATATTTCTTCTTTCAACACTATTTTGTTGTAGTTAAAATCATACAACATATAACTGTTTACTGACTTATTTCACCAGCAAAAACATTTAGCTTTCTTCAATCCACATTTTCATTGTAGAATGACTCAATTTTTTAGGATGAAATATTCTATCATATGTATGAATTTCAGTTTTATTTAAATATTTACTTATTGACAGTCTAGGAAGAACTTCCATATTTTTGAATTTATGAATAGATACTCTTAACAACTGTGTACAGGTATAGTATGGCAGATGGATCCTACAGCTGAAATTTTGTTAGATTTTGTAAGGGGTAGTTGAACTCTCTTCCAAAGTGACTTAGCAGCAATGGATACATTTCCTGTTCCTCTATATTATCTATGCCAATAGTTGGAGTCATCAGCATTTCAGTTTCTATCATTCTAATGGTTTTATAGTGGTATCTTTTGATTTTTAAAATTATAATTGCCTGATATGCTATTATGTTGAGAATATTTTCACATGCATCTATATTTGCTATCTGTATTTCTCCTTGTTAATGTGTCTGTTGACATCTTATATCCATTTTTAATTCTGACTTTTATTTTGAGTTTTAAGTATTTATCTGCCTCTCTTGAAACCATATTTCTTCTTTTATCACTACCTTATTATAGTACAAATTATACAGTTCATAAACTTTTACTGACTTATTTCACCAGCAATAACATTTAGTTTTCCTTCAATCTACACGTTCTTGATTCAGTGAATCATGTTTTTAATATTGACTACTCTATCATATGTTTTCCATTTGCTCTACATGTTTTTTTAAAAAAAATCATACTTTACTTAATTTTTAGGAAAAAATTCTCCTAATCTGCACTTTTGATCTTAATTTACTTAATCATACATTTCAAAGAGTAGAAGCATTAATGAAAGTCCAATTATCATTTTTATTGGATTCTCTTTTTGTTGCTATATCTAAAACATCATTGTAAGTCTAATATCATTAAGAATATCCAATAGTTTCCATTTCATATTTCAACTTATAGTATGTTTTTGGATACTCATTATTTATATGATAAGATGTATGAGTCTGATTTTTAATGTACAGGTCCAGTTCTTGTAGGACCATATATTCAGTTGTCTTCTCTTTCTACACTTCATTGCATCTGCTCTTTTTCCAGTATCACTTGTCAACTATATAGCCACATGGAATATGCTACTTAATATTAACTTCAAAATCCCTCTCCAAATGTAGGATATGATAGCTGTATAATCAGTCTTCCTTTTCAAGAATGTGAAATATTTTCTTTAAAGCTTCAAGATTAAAATCCACTTTTAGTGTTAAGTTTAATTTTTAGAATTATAATCAATTTTGACTTCAATCTTCATTAGCTATTTTTGCATTTAAATTTTCAGTGGATATTTTGCCAATATAAAGGCAAGGTAATTGAACTATTTTGAATTTCTAACCTGGTAAATAACTATATTTTCATATTATATATTCTACTCTCTTGGTGTTTTTAGTGGTAAAAACAATCAAATTATAAACTCAGTTATATCTCTTTTCCAATATTTACACAGAATATTTAATAATATTATTAAGTTACTGTACTTGTAATATCTTTCTAATTAATTTTATCACTACTTATTTTAGAAAGAACATATGAGGTTATCTTGTTTTGTAATAGAAATGACTTCAGAAATTCAAGTTTTAGAATAAAGTTTGCTTATTTATGTTTTTACTTGGTGTGATCTTTACAATTTTAGGTATCTTTCATTCAAGTGTAGTCTTAAATGTTTCAAGGGTTTCTTTTTTATATACTTTCAAAGATTTATTGTGTACTTTGTTGCCACATTGAAAATATATACAATAATTGATAGTCAAATGTGTCTTCAGTTGTACTTTATCATGTTGATCTTTATTCTTATATTTTTCAGGTTAGTATTCTGTTTATTTTGGACACTAATATGAAAAGGATAAATTGGAATTCTATTTTTGTTTACATTGTGAAAGGATGCCAAATCCATATATAACATGGAAATTAAGAATAAGGGAATGTGAATTAACAATTTATTTGTAGCTATCAAATGGCAAAATGCACCTTAACACATTAAATTCCAGAGAAACTGTAGTCATTTGAAGATAATTATCAGTGACTTATTTCAAACATTTAAAATATAGCCTGAATCAAGTATATGACTGAAGGTAAGCACAGGCAGTAGGACCAGTGTGCATACTGTGAATGAAAACACATAGGAGATTAGACAAAAAAAAATCTGGAGGTAGTGCAATATATTAGAATCAGGACTACCATAGACTAAAATAAAGTCCTCAGCCAGGTACTATTTCCAAGCTCTGCCCCACAATGACACTTTGAGTAACTAACAGTTTAAATAGGTATTGAAATCAGAAAAAGAATTCATACAATTTGGGAATGTGATTGTGCTTATATTTTTGGAGTCTTACTGGGGATGGAAATAAATTTGAGCTCAAAGTAATTAAGATCATAACTTGCTACAAGCTAAAAACATGGCTTTTCATCTGAGGCAGTAGATACTATGAATACGGTAAATACCATTGAAAACAAATATCCATGATCTATACGTTGTAGTAACCTCAACATTGACTACTGAAAACACATTTGTTGGATCCAAAATATCATTAACATATTCACCTAACAAACTACAGGTTGCAATGTCTAGGTGACAAAAATGAACGCCAAACATGAACATTGTATTTCATTATCTAGTATCCTCAAACCCAGCAAAGGATCCAAACATAGGAGACATATTAGAGATGGGAGGATGTGCAGAGATGACCGACCACACTAGTGGAAGCCCATGAACTGTGAACTGGTAGCTGTAGAGCCCTCATGGGACTGGACTAGGCCCTCTGGATACGGAAGATGGTTGTTTGGCTCAAACTGTTTGGGGGGCACCCAGGCAGGGGGATTGGGATCTGTCCCTGGTCTATGGGCAGGCTTCTGGAACCTGGTGCCTGTGGTGTGACACCTTGCACAGTCTTGGTGCAGTGGGAAGGGGCTTGGACCTGCCTAGGCTCAGTGAGCTGGGCTCTGCTGACTCCCCATGGGGGAACTCGATTTGGGGGATGTGGGGATGTGGGGTGGCTTGGGAAAGAGGGTTGGGGGGTGGGAGGAGGGAGGAGGGGGGTTTGTGGATAGTATATGGAGTGAGTAGAAAATTTCTTAATAAAGAAAAAATTAAAAAAGAGACATATTACAAGTAGGAAACTTTAAACCCAAGATAACAGAACAACAACAACAACAAAAAAGCAAAAGCATACACCTGCATGTCACAATATTCTGATCAATATACTAATCCTGAAGAAACACTAATGACTTTCCATAAAAAATGGAGAGAAATGTACAAAGAGATGGGATATGACAGGAGTAATGTGGAAACTCCCAAATATATTGCGCTGGAATTTTCCATTCTATTTGCAACAATAAACATTTTTATAAGGTCAGAAGAAAAATAAATTCCCCAGAATCAAGAAAATAATGAACTTGAAGCCAGGTATACAGAGGTATTTTAAAGTTAAGCAGTGCACAATGTGGACTAGAGCAAAGCCAAACTGGAATAATAGTAAATAGATACCTCTTTCAAATATTTTTCTAAAAGGAGTTTTCATTTAATTTATGAGGCACCAGTGAAGCAGCACATATCATTCTTGAAGATAAGCTTCAATAGATGGGGTATCAAACAGAGATTATAGATATTCTAATATGTCATTCCTATTCTCTTAACGTTTCTTCCTGAGTCTTGGTTTTAACATATCCACATAGATATCACTGCTAAGTCTTTCTTTGCAGTCTCATACCGGAAGCTTTATTTTTCTGGCTTCTGTATGTAGTGACTCCACTGCTTTTAGCAACAGCGATTTTAGACCTTCACTACTCATTGCCTTTTGCAGTTTTGTAATCATATTGGATATATGATGGCTTAATGTTTGTGTTGCTTAAAATACTCTAATACTCATTCAAATTTGGTGATTGACCTAGTACACTAATTTATTTATTAAATTTTTTTGCATTGCTGAGAGGGTGAAGAGAGTGGTAATGGGAGGAATTGAGGTGGTGAACATGTTCAAAATACATTGTATGGAATTTTCAAAACTTAATAAAATATTTTAAAAACAGTAAAAACTTTCCACCATTTAAAATTTGGACAGCTTGTTATGGATTCATAAGAAATTCTATTTCAAAATAATTTAATTTGATAAAATAAATTTGAGTCATTATTACCACCTGGAGAATATGCAGCTTTACCCCTGTGTCTTTAGTTTTCAAGGTCACAAGATCAGTAGAAAGTTGCATGCAACACATTCTATAATGGAGTACTTGTGTGACTCAGCATAAACCCTCTCGAAACCTGAGATTATTGTGCTTATTAATACAGTTTGCATTTAAATTCCAGTCATTTAAATAATTGATTATAAAAGCATAGTGTATTGTGAAAGCTATGCAAAACAACAATTATTGCTGTAATAATTATTAAACGTAATAGGAAACTCTCAGTACTGCTATCCACTTGCTTTGTCCTAGAATGTAAGGAATCTGCTTATAAGATTTGTGCTTATTGTAAGCAACAGACATTCATTTATGTTGTTTGTCCAAAAAGAAATCCCAGTGTTAAGACGTATATAATATATGATTCAGGGAAATTTACATGCTGTATTTCAGAGCCTAGGTAGTATATGTTACAGTATATGTGTTCAATGATATACATTTTCAAAACTATACAGATGTAGAGGTAATAAAATGTAGATAAACCTTGAATCATTGTAATACCACTAGTAAGCTCCTATGTTTACCTTATTTTTTATTATTGCACAATTTTATTATGTTCATAGTAATAAAAATATACTTTATTACCTACAGTCGTTTTTATGTGACATTGAAGTAGATATGGCTCAATCCTATGTCAATATTTATAATTTTCAGTCATAATATGTAGAAGAAATTGGTAAATAATGTCTCAGTTTATAAATAAAATTGATAGCCAATTCATACCTTGACACATTATTTTTGTAGAAAAATGGGAGAAAAGAATGAACAAAACATTTTAAAGAAAGATTTATTAATGTAAAATATAAATCGATGAGAAAGAAAATATGAATTCAAAAATAAAAAATAATTAGAATGTCAAAGCTCTTTTTTAAGTGATAATTTTGTCATAAAATTGCTATGACACTTCTATTACAGTGACTATAGTTCATTGAATCATGCATGTGTTATTTTTATAAATATTTCATACATTAATTGTACATAATAATATGATGGAAATTGTTGCTGCATATTTTAAACCAGAGTACAAAATGAAATATGTTCTTATGATAACCAATAGGCTGAGAAAAGACTATAAATATATTTAAATCAAATTGTACAGTTATGCATTGAATGCATACATTTATTGCCCAATGATTAAATTTTTTATAAAAATAGAGTGTGACAATAATTCTCCACTGTATAGGCAACATACAGTCATAAGTGTACGTTATAAAATGAAAAATTGATATGAACAATACATGAATTTCCAAATTTTTGTTTGAAAATAGCATTTAGTTTAAATTGTAGACTATGATGTGTTTATAATCTTCAGAATACCTTTATTTGCAACATTATACTATTTTATATTAATATTATTTTATAGAATATTATTTTAAGATGTGTTACATTTGCTTATGCTGTGAAACATTTTTTTGAAGTACAGGAGAAATGCACCTCAAAATGATATTATTAAATTTTAAATATTTTGTTCATTTTACATACCAATCACAGATCGCCCTCTCATCCCTCCACCTGCTCCCCACAGCCTCGCTGCTCCCCACCCCCTGTCACATCCCTCATCCCTTCCTCCAAAAGGGTAAGGCCTCCCTCCAATGGGGAGTCAGCTAAGCCTGGTACATTCAGTTGAGGCAGGACCAAGCCCCTTCCCCACTGCATCAAGGGTGAGCAAAGCACTTGACCATGGGTTATAGGCTCCAGAAAGCCAGCTCATGAACCAGGGATAGATCCTGATCCCACTGCATGGGGCCCCTCAAACGGACCAAGCTACACAACTCTCTCCCGCATGCAGAGGACTTAGTCCAGTACCATGCAGGTTCCAGTTTCATTTTTATTTAGACAAAAAGGGGGCAATGTTGTAGAAATTATTGTAATATGTGTTATATTTGTTTATACTTCGGAGCATTTTTAATGATGCAAAGATGTGTTGCATTATTTTATGTTGCATTTGTTTAACTCTGTGAATCTGTGTTATTTTGCCTGTCTAAAATACCTGATGATCTAATAAAGAGCTGAATGGACAATAGCAAGGCAGGAGAAAGGATAGGCAGGGATGGCCGGCAGAAAATAAATAGGAGGAGAAATCTTGAGGAAAAGAATATAAAGCAAGAAAACAAGGAAAGGAAGATGCTAGGGGCCAGCCACCCAGCCACACAGCTAACCAGAGTAAGAGTGAACGTAAGATATACAGAAGCGAAGGAAAAAGCCCAGAGACAAATGGTAGATGGAATAATTTAAAGTTAAGAAAAGTTGGCAAGAAATAAGCCAAGCTAAGGTTGAGCATTTATAAGTAACCATAAGCCTCCATGTGTGATTTATTTGGGAGCTGGGTGGTGGGCCCCCCAAAAGAGCAAAAACAAAAACAACCAGTACCACCTTATTTTATCATTGTCAAAGTGAAGCCTTGAATGCTATAGTGTTCTGCCCAAGTTCACAGAAGTTAGCATCCAAGTCAATACTGAAAGTTTAGGTCTCTGCAAAATTCAAGAGAAGATAGTTTATCCTGTAATTAATTTTAGTGTTGTGGGATGTCTTTCTGTATGCTGTGAATATGTGTGGCTCCTATTGGATAATAAGTAAAGCCGTTTGATCTATAGTAAGAAAGGTTACAGCCAGGCAGGAAATCCAAGCAGAGATACAGAGAGAAGGAGAGCTGAGTCAGGAGAGACACCAGCCTCCACCAAAGGAGCAACAAGATGCTAGCAGACTGGTAATTTAAGATGAAAGAGCTAGCAAGCAAGAAGCTGAAGCCATAGGCTATACAGTTTGTAATTTATATAAGCCCCTGAGTGATTATTTTATAAGTAATTACACTTTAGGTGTGGCTATGCCATATGTTACTGTCATGCACATACTGAAACACACTGCATTGTGTGAGCTCTGGACTGGAATAATCTTGGCCACTGTGATATATGAAAACAATAGAACATAGCATGCACTGAATCTTTAGGTTTTTTCCAGTAGAGGAGCACTATTTTCTTTACTCACATCCTGTTAAGTATAGAAAATCTTAGTGTCCATCTATGGATCTGCAAAGAAAGAGAGGAAAGCATACAATACATGGGATTGTTTTATACCTGCAGAGCCTTTATGACTAGTTCAACATTTTCTCCACTGGGAGTTTAATGGTCTAGAAGCTCTCCATGTGACATTGGACACTCCATTCTTCAAGAAATGCATTTGATATTTTTCACTCAGTGATTAATTTTGATATTTGGAAACATTCAGATAGAATACTCATCAAATTATAGCTCTCCCATTTATTAGATATACTAACTTGTATAAATTGCCTCCTTATTTAAGCTCCCTGAGCTTCATATTCTTTTATTTGTGAATCTGAGATAATGTGTGATAATGTATTTACCATGAATACATATATAATTATTAAATACTTTCTACTAGAAAATACATAGTAAAAACTTTGTTCCTCATAGAGACAAAAAGAACTAGAATAGAAGTACATTTTCCACTGCATCAGAAAAAAGGTAATTTCTTCATAGCTCTTGAATTGCAAGCATAACTTAGTAAGATTCTCAGAAGTATATCAGGTGTGAGATTGATATTGGACACTCTCACTACATTAAATGTATAAGTCACACATAGCCAAATGTGTAGCTTTATATTCGTTCCTGTGAGAGAATCATCTCATGTAGTAATTGCCATATTTCATAAATGAGTACTTTAAGAAAATAGTATAAAAAGCTTCACTCAGTTTGTTAACATTTGCTTTCTCCACCCAGTTACACTTAGGTCCTCTCACATTTGAATTTAAGGAAGAAGATGCACTTTGTTTTGTTCAATATGAATGAAGATTGTAGTCCTTATTCATGTGTGAAGTTAAAGTAGAAATCTCTATCTTTTTAGATGTTTCTCAAGGAAGTTTACTCCATAAAATGTAATTGCAGAACGTTATAATTTCCATGATAGAAGTGTTTAGGTAATTATGGGACTTGTATAAGAAACAAACTCACATTGTGTTAACATACTGAGATACAGGACTTGATGTGCCATATTATATCTATCATACAGATCCTTAAAACTAATCCCAGTGTGGCACAAAGTATGGAATATAAAGGATACTTATCAATATATGGATCCAACTTGAATCAATGTATGTAGGAGCCATAAATAATGTGCTCTCTGATTTTTATCTCTGATTACTGATCTATTCAGTATAATAATGACATTGTAGACTTTTCCAATTTCAAACAACCTATGAATATAGTGAAGCTTTCCAAGCTTTCACTTTTTAATTACTCTTTATCATTTTTAAAAGCGATATTTATGTGAAGTATGCCAAATTAGTCCTTTTTACTTTTTTCACCCACCATCACCAGGGCAATAAAATAGACAGTTGAAATTCATTCTCATGCACATGGAAGGCTTAGAAGGATTAGTGGATACTAGAGTCCAAATAAGGGACTTTTGAACATTAATCCAGAAAGAGTTGAAGATTTCAAATATATTTATCATCGTTTGCATTATGAAACATATGTAGTCAGTTAGGCTTGCAAGGCTTCTATAACGCTTGGAAAACTTGTGAACACAGGTGGGTTAAGAACTCCTTGCAGGGCCGGGCAGTAGTGTTGCACACCTTTAATCCCAGCACTCGGGAGGCAGAGCTAGGTGGTTCTTTGTGAGTTCGAGGCCAGCCTGGTCTACAGAATGAGATCCAGGACAGGCACCAAAATGACACAGAGAAATCCTGTCTCAAAAAAAAAAAACAAAAACAAAACAAAACAAAACTCTTTCCTTTACCATCTAGTGATTAAGCATTTACTGTGGATAAATGTCCATGTTATTGTTTATCTCAATGCAGTTCTTGGATTTTTTCCATTTTATGTACCCTTGTGTATATCTGACTTATCTGGTATATGTTTAAATAATAATATCTATCCTTTATTCATTGAAAACACTTAGTTTGATTGGCAAGAAATTTCCGTGTGTGTGTGTGTGTGTGTGTGTGTGTGTGTGTGTGTGTGTGTGTG
>CABHPR010121950.1:0-16436 GCA_902168415.1 Peromyscus melanophrys | reverse complement strand
TGTGTGTGTGTGTGTGTGTGTGTGTGTGTGTGTGTGTGTGTGTGTGTTGTATGTTTCTCTATTCAGAAAACCTGGAATCAAGGACATCTTCATTTATTAACAATGATGATGCTAGGGTGGACCTCAGGATGGCTACCTCAAAAGGGAGTGAAAAGGGGGACATATATAGGTGAACATGAAGAATTTTAGTACAGAGACAGAGTTTTGATTTCAGGTTTATTGTGACTTGTCACAAGCATAAATGAGATGTTTGTGGACATCTATTCATTAGTATCTATTTGTGATAGATAAAAATATGCTTAATATATCATTTTCAGCATTATTTTACAATGTTTTTATTTACCTTTTTACATAAATATTATTGCTAACATTCTTGTACACTGTGAAGATAAACTTCAATGGGGAATATTATATAATGATTCTATGGCTTCATATTGAATTAAATTATCAGTAGTTGTAGCATATTTCCAAGGAAGTTTATTATGTTTCTTTGATATAATCCCTTTTCTGTTGCCTCAAATTTCTGGTTTTCAATGTATATCTCAAATTTTCAGCCCTATTTTATCTAATAAGTTCAATGGACACTTTGGGAATAAAATATTTGGTTGTACATTTACTGCACTTAGGTAACTTAAATCCTGCCAATCTATAAGTATCTTTCTGTCTGTTTGTCATCTATATATTTATCAATCTATCCACCCATTACATATCTATCATGGAATATATACATGTTCCATTTTGGTGTTGGTTTTGGTGATAGGGTTTTCTTGCTATGTAGTTCAGACAGAGCTCACAGTCATGATGTGCCCTGCCTTATCCTCTCATGTGTTACATGCATTTACAAACATGAAGCACCATGTCTAGCTTACACTTCCAATTAAGATAAATATGTTCTCTATATTGTCCAAATTATTTTTATCCCTATGATTGCAAATCTTTGTTTCAACTTGTCATACGGAAAGATATTGCCCCATAAGATTGGCCTGTGGACAGATCTATAAAAGATTTTCTCAATTCAGCCTACTGTGTGCAGTGTCATATCTAAGCAGGTGGACATGGGATGTATAGAAAAGCTAGCCAATCAAGTCTAGGGAACAAGCCTGAAAGTTGTGTTCCCCTTAGATTTCAGCTTATAACTCCTGCTTTCAGTTCTTATCCTAGCTTCCCTTGATGATACAGTGTAACCTGTAAGGATAAAATAAAACCTTTAATTTGCTTTTGATCATGTTTTCCTAATCACAGTGATAAAGAAGCAAAGTAGAATAAGCCCATGACTTTGGGTATACTCAAGGCCTGCCCCTTAGTGTATGCAGCTGCTTAATGGGAAACTCCGCATGGATGTATAATAGACTAATACAAATGTAAAATGTACTTAATTGAACCCTAGTGTGCTAATCTTTTATCTAGTGCTGGGATGCCTCAACTTATTTCTGTCTCAGGATTTTTTTTTTACTTCTATTCGTTTTGCATAGTAGCATTTCCTCCTATCTTTCCATTAATTTTTCTTCTTAAAATTTCCATTAATAGAGACAGAGAGAGAGCAAGGGAGAGAGAGAGGCCTGAAGTTGTGAAACACACTTGCAACATGGATGAAACCAGCAACAATAAAAGCAGATATACCTTGAAACCTGCTCTGCACCACCATGGGAATCAGCTAGGCAAACTTCACTCTCCTTCCTGTCCTCCAATTCCAATTCCCCAGGCTTAGCCCCAGCCCTGTAGCAGACAACTTGCAGAAGCCCGTCTTTCTTTTCTGTCTCCATTCCCTGGGGACTTTGGAAACTTTCACAGGACCCAGTCTTCCTCCATCACACCATCCCTTTGTCTCTGCCACCAATATCCAGAGTCACTCATGTACCTGAAACCCACTGGCCATGATAGCCTGGGAATCAGGTGGGCCATCTTCATTACCCTCCATTTCCCTTTCCCCAGTCTCATCCCTAGGCCTTTAGCAGACCACCTTCAGGGGCCCATCTTCCCTTTCTGCTCTTATTCCCTGGAGACTCCAATGATTCTCCTAGCAGACCCATCCTTCCTCCCTCCTGTGTACCCTCTCAGCTCCCCACTTCTAGCCCATACCAATTCCTGCATGTTGGCTCACAATTCCTATAAACATGTTCTACCTATAATACATAAAATTGCTAGAAAAAAAGAAATAACACCTCAATGAGTAGAGAGCAAGAAATATACTCAAGGCAGAAATTACTAAAATGGAAACCACCACAACAAAACAATATAATGAATCAATGAAATAAAGAGTTGTGAGTTTTTTTTTTCTTTTTTTGGTTTTTTGAGGCAGGGTTTCTCTGTGTAGCTTTGTGCCTTTCCTGGAGCTCACTTGGTAGCCCAGGCTGGCCTCGAACTCACAGAGATCCGCCTGCCTCTGCCTCCCAAGTGCTGGGATTAAAGGCGTGCGCCACCAACCCCCGGCGAGTTGTGAGTTTTTTGAGAAAATAAAATTAAAAAACCAATAGCTAAAGTAACTAACAGCCAGAGAGAGAAGATGCAAATTAACAAAATTAGAGACCTAAAGGGAAGCATAACAACAGACAGGAAATACAGATGGTCATAAGGACACACTGTAGGAAACTATATGCTACTGAAGTTGAAAACCTAAAAGAAATAATTTTCTGAATAAACACCACCTAATAAGTTAAATTAAGATCAGAGAAGCAGTGTAAACAGACCTGTAAGCCATAGTAAATTAGAAGCAGTGATTAAAATTCCCACACCCCCCAACAAAAGCCCAGGGCCAGATGGTTTTAGCTCAGAATTCCACCAGACTTTCAAATCACAGTTAATGCCAATACTCCTCAAATTATTTTGCAAATAAAAACAGAAGGGATAATGTCAAATTCATTTTATGACATCACAGTTACTCTGATACCAAATTCCATAAAGACCCAACAGAAAAAGAATTACACGTCAATTTCCCTTATGAACTTAGATGTAAAACTACACAATAAATGCTTTCAAACTGACTACAACATCACATCAAAAAGATCATTTACGGCCGGGCGGTGGTGGCGCACGCCTTTAATCCCAGCACTTGGGAGGCAGAGGCAGGCAGATCTCTGTGAGTTTGAGGCCAGCCTGGGCTACCAAGTGAGTTCCAGGATAGGCGCAAAGCTACACAGAGAAACCCTGTCTTGAAAAACCAAAAAAAAAAAAAAGATCATTTACGATGATCAAGTAGGCTTCATCCCAGAGATGCAGGAATGGTTCAATATATGTAACTCAATAAATGTAAGCCACCATATAAACAAACTGAAATAAAAAGAAATCATGATCTTTTCATTTGATGCAGAAATGACCTTTGACAAATTCAACACTTCTTCATGAAAAAAAAGTCCTGCAGAGATTAGGGATACAAGGGGTATACCTCAAAATAATAAAGATAATTTACAGTAAGGCAATAGCCAACATCAACTTAAATGGAGAGAAAATCAAAGCTATTCCACTAAAATTAGGAACAAGTAAAAGTTGTCCACTCTCTCCATACCTATTCAACATAGTACTTAAAGTCTTAGTTTGAGCAATAAGACAAATGAAAGGGATAAAAGGGGATAAAAATTCGAAAGGAAGAAATCAAAGTATCTTTATTTGCAGATGAAATGCTAGTATATATGTGTGACCCTAAACATTACACCAGGAAATACCTACAGCTGACAAACTCTTATAACAAAGTAGCTGGATACTAAATCAACTCACAAAAATCAGTAGCCCTTCTATATGTAAATGACAGATGGTGTGAGATAGAAATCAGGGAAACACCCTTCACAGTAGCCTCAAATAATATAAATAATGTAGATATCTTGGGGTATCTCTAACCAAGTAATTCAATGAGGAATACACATTGCTGATAGGAGTGCAAACTCATATAGCCACTATGGAAATCAGTGTGACAGTTTCTCAGAAAGATAGGAATCGATCTACCTCAAGATACAGATATATCACCTACAAGCATGTACCCAAAGATGTTTCATCTTATCACAGAGACAGTTGCTTAATCATGTTCATTGCTGCTGTATTCATAATAGCCAGAAGTTGGAAACAACCAAGATGTCTTTCAACAGTAGAATGGATAGAGAAAATGTGGACTATTACTCAGCTTTGAAAAATAACGTCATAAAAATTTTTAGGCAAATGGATGGAACTAGGAAGTCTTTCTGAGTATCCCAGAACCAGGAAGACAAATATGGTATGCATTTGCTTATATGTGGGTATTAACTTTTAAGTCAATGAAAAGCTACAGTCCATAGAACCACAGAGGGTAGGTACAGAGTAAGAGATTAGAGGGAATAAATATATTTCATTAGGAAAGGGAAATAGAAAATTATGCGTGGATAGAGGGCTGAAAAGATAGGATCAAATAGGGAGGAGGGAAAGGGGTTATGGAAGGAAATATGGGGAGAGACAGCTACAATTCAGGGGCATTTCAGGGATAGCATGGAAACCTAATGCAGTAGAAACTTCTTATAATATGTACATATGAAGGCAATCTAAATGAAATCTCCAAGTAATGGTGGTGACAGAATCCCAAATGGCCATCTCTTGCCACCATGGAGCTTCCAGTATGGGGATTCTGTTAAATCTATTTGAGTCCCATGGGTATACCCAAGCAACCCAGGATGTTGACAAGTATATATATTGCTCACCACAAATTGATGGTGAGGCCCAATAGCTGAAGAAAACACCTACATAACTCATTGAACATGGAGATAGTGAACTAGTGCCTACAGAGCTTTCATATCTACATTCCAGTCTCTTTGGTACAAGATGCTACTCTGCATGATATCAAAAGAAAAACCTTAACACCAAGCCACCTAGAAACCCTTTGATCTACAATGGTATGCTGCCTGTAAGACATGCTAGTGTGATGGTGGCACAAAGCTTGTGTGAGTAACCAACCAATTACTGATCTGATATATGACCTACTTTACAATATGGAATCATACCTGACACTGCTGGGCTGACCAAGAATCTGAGACTAGATAGGATATGGTTACCAAAAAAATTCTGGTCTTAAAAAAAAGAAAAACAAAACAAAATAAAAAAACACAGTGATAAAATGACTCCTAATGATATTATGCAATACTCATAGATCATTATCATACTCAGTATTCACCATTGAAGTTTTTTTTTTCTCCATCAGATGGGAACAAACATAGAGACCCACATCAGACATTACACAGAGAGTGAGGGACCTTGGAACACTGAGCCATAAATGAGATGCCTCCATCAAATACCTCCTCTCAGAGCTTAGGGAACTATGCTGAAGAGGGGCCAGAAAGATTGTAAGAGCCACAGGGGATGGAGGATACTAGGAGTCCAAAGCCCTCTACATCAATGCAAGTAAAGCTCATATGAACTCACAGAGTCTGAAGCAGCATGCACCAGGTCCTTTGTGTTCGGCTTCCAGTTTAGTGTTTTAATGGGATCTCTGAGTGTGTAAATGAGCAGGTCTCTGATTCTTGTGACTTCTCTTGGGCTCTTTTCTTTCTGTTGGTTTGTCCAACATTGATGTGATAGTTTCTGTTTTACTTCATATTTTATTTTGTTACATTTTTAAAAGAAAGAAAAGAATGAATGAATGAATGACTGAATGAATGAACAAAAACCTAGCCACTAGGGTAAAGGTTAACAACCGAACTGTCATACTTGCTAGGAGAGGGAAAATCAATTTTCTTCAATGGAGTGTGATACTGGGTATATTAACTACTCCAAGGCATACCTCATGTTCCTGAGTAGTTGACCAACATGTAATTGACTTCACAGCTTTTTTGTGTGCTTTTATTTGATTACAGTTTGGTGTAAGACATCCTGTTGGGGCATTTTTATTTTGTTTTCTTGATTTCATTGTTATACCAAGTTTTTTTTTCTTTGAGAAAGAACTTAAAGTTGGGTGGGATGGGAGGAAAAGAGGATCTGGAAGGACTTGGGGGAAGGGAAGAATATGATCAAAATATATTTAAATTTTAAAATTATGTCAGGTAATCAAAATAAAATGAAAAAAAGAAAATCATAAGTCAAATACAAAACTCCGTGGAAAGCTTAACCAATAGAATAAATTGAGAGAAAAGAATATCAAAGTTTGATGACAAGGAAGAGGAACTAGAATACTCCCATAAGGACAAAGACAAAATAACACTATGAGGAGTAATTCCAAAATGTTAGTGATCTTTAAAAAGATCGAATTCATGGACTGCGTGCACAGAATCAAAAGAAGAATCTTGTTAAAAATAATCATATCAAATATTTCTCAGAAAAGAGATGTGGATCCAGGCCTGGAGGCATTAAAGGTATGAAACAGAAAAGAACAGAAAATAACTTCTCTTCATTAAATTATAATCAAATTATAACATATAGAAACAATTTACATTGAAAGTGTCAAGTGTGAAACACCAAGTTACCTAGGAAGGCCTATTAGCCACCATGCTGTACCTAGCAAAGTAATGTAATAATTTAAGGAGAAATAAAAGTGTCTTCCGATAAAATAGGCAAAAGGAATTTATGCTATTTTGCAATGTGCAAACATCATTGGTACTCTAGCCTGTTCAATAACCTTTATACCCAATAGCCCATGTGGAGAATGGAACTAATGAAATTTTTGGCAGTCACATTCTTTTATTAAATGGGATAAACTTCCATTGATATAATAATATCTGCTTTTTGGGAAAATGCACCTACAAAATCATAAGTTAATCATCCATGTGATATACCAGAACAGATATTGAAAGTGAAGTCCCTGTTATTGCTTTATTTGCCTTATTCACCTCCAACTGTTCCATTAGGATATTTGCATTCTTTGCTTTGTATTTACCTGACAACACTTCTAATAATTACTGTTGTTAGGAGGGAGTATGTATGGAATAAAGTTAGTTGTAAGATCCATGAGACAATTTTAGAAAAGGCATGAGATAATATATAGCTTATAATGCTCAGGCACTTGATTTATAAACCATAGGCAATGCTTTGTATAGGAAAAATATTATTCTAGCTTGTCATTTTCAAGGGCTCTGTTTTCTTAACTGTTCTACATACCATCCAGGACTCCACAAACTTGAATTTCCCTTTAAAATATATATTGAAAATTCTTTAAAAAATTTAGACCCTCAAATGTATACACACTAGCTCATGTTGGTGCAAACATATGAAGACTTTCCTTGATTTACTTGTGTTGACTTTGTTAAAATTAACAATATATGTTTATTGAGTGACTTATGGTTATTGTTGTTTGTTATTATCACTACTCTTACTAAAAACTTTGTCTACTAATACAATATTATATAAACAAGCACATTTTTCTCTAGCATATATGCTATACTTAAAAAAATGATCATTTAAGTCTGAGGAAAAAGCTCAGTGTTTAAGAGCACTTGCTGAGCAAGCACTATTAGGTGTGTCCAAGTCCCTTCTACCCACATGAAAATCCGGGAATGGTTGTATATACCATTATCCCCAAGATTGGTTTGGAGGCAGACAGATCCTTGTAACTAGCTTTCCAGTCAACCTAGACAAAAAAGTAAGCTTCCAGTTCAGTGAGAGATCCTGTCTCAAGGTGATAAAGTGGAGTACAATAGACAAAGACACCCAATGTTTACCTCTAACCTTCTCATATGTGCAGGCATGTGCATACCCCCACACTCATAAGCATATTACCACAAATATATACACTATAAATATGACGTACACATGTACAGACCATAGCAGCACACACACATACACAAACACATACACACACACACACACACACACACACACACACACTTTCTTGAGGGCCAAAAATAGTTAAACTGTTTTGTCATTCAGATTTTCACCTCTTCTGGTTGCCCTTTTATGTTATGGTGTGAATTTGTGCCACACCCAGATGAATCTAGAAGCAAGGAACTAAGTCGAAAAACTCCTATTGAAAATCAGACTACCAGAATAAGTACCTACTAAGTGATTTTTAATGTAGTCTTTAGACTAAAATTGGCACTTGGTAAACAATTTTCTATAATATTAATGAGATGTATTTATATTTGTGTATTCATATGATATGATTACCTGTCCTTCATTTACATCTGTTAATGTTGCAGTTGTGGTATGCCACATCTGTCTTTTATTAAACATATCCCTGCAGTTTTTGCACTATTGTTAATAGTGATCCTGTATACTCTTGATCATACATTATACCTCAATAAATACATAGGAATAAAAGGAATCTGTGTAAGTATAGTAGTATTTGTTTTATTTTGATGTGTTAGACTAATATGTATTTTCTCTCCTTTGATGCAAAGGCTGTTTCCTAGTAATACTGTGTTTTTTAATGATAAAAGCATAAGAACATATATAACATTTTTTTCAACTCCATCAACCACTAATAGTGAATATTCATGAGTATTGAGTTATTGTGTTAATTTAAGGAATAGGAAATTTAAAATATTGCATGAAATGCCTTTGACACAAAGAAGTAAATATTTAAAATTGATGTACAATATTGTGATCCTATAGCTTCAAAATAATGGATATTTCTAGCATTTTACAAGTTAAAACCAAGAATAACCAGCATTACATGTATAATAACATTTATTTAGGTTTTGACAATACGATAAAATATGATTTGATATTAATTCACTATTTAATTTCTGTGTATTTAAGAGAAGTAGAACATGTAAAAAAGTATCTTCTCATTCTTATATTCATGTAGAGTTAAAATTTCCTCACCACAATTTCTTCTTTCTGTTAACATGTTCAAACAATAACATATGCTACTACTGTGGAGCTTGGGCTGGGAATGAAAGTAGTGGTCTTTTCTTTGTGATATTGTAAAGAAAACTCTGTTGATGGATGCTTTTTTTCTCTGAGAATGGAAGAACTATGTTCCTGTTTGGTCCTTGATGTGCTATTCTTCATACATGTGCAAATTTTGAGTAAAATGGGCCTACCGTTCCACTTATGGGGTAAAATCTGCAATTTTCTAGGAAGTTAATTAACAAACTGACTAAAGTGCTTACTACTAACCATAACAGCTTGTGCATCTTGAAGTATGCTTTGTGTAACTAATAGTACTTCAAGAAAGATTGAAACCTTTAAATTTGGCAAGCCATGAGATTGCACAGATCTCCTTACACTCTCTGAAATTTATTTTATATTTTTCTTTCTGCGAAACCTAATCCCAGGTCATTCAATTAATCATGTTCAATAGTGCACATATGCTGGTATCCATCTGCTGAAAGCTGCCATCAAGTGACATTGTCTTGTAACTAGATTTCTAAATGATCTGGCATGCATGCAACATAGCCCACCTTCTGTTTCAACCTATAAAAGCTGTTCTTCAATTTTGATTTGCTCTTTATTATAACAATTTGTATCACTAATACACCAGGCACTTTTTATTCAAATGCTTGACTTCTTTGAATGTATATGTACTTTTTCAGAGGACAGAGCTGTCTTTATGGCAATGTTTCCACTTCATAATAGTGAAAGATTAAAAGTTTCTGAACTTTCCTCAGCTTCTAGCGTTTATGATTACAGAGTCTGTAGATTTTATTACCATTTAGTCTTCTTTGCCAATACTACTCTTCATTTGAGCATTAGCTGTATAACTCATCACAAGGTAGTACTTACAAAATAAGGCACTGATAACTGCTATGGTTAAGACGACTATTCTAGGAATAATGGGAATAAATGTTTCCCTAAGTCTTCAGGATCATGTACCTTTCCTTTATAAAACTTATTCCTATTTGCATATATCTACCTATTTAAGTTGATTTCAGTAATGTTTTCCTTTCTCACTAAATAGTATATCATACAAAGACTTGGGCTTATTCTCATTCAAATTGTGGTTTTCAGTTCCTAGGAATGTACAAACCACATGGTTGATGCTCATTTTACTGTTTGATTAAACCTGATGATGATTTACATGGTTTGTTTAAATTTTTTCCCATATATTTGATTGGCATTTTTATACAATGGCTTTTTACATTAAAAAGACTCAAGTCAGTTCAGAAGATCGGGACCCTGTTTCTGAAGTTCACTTCTGAGGGGCAACCAAGGGCAATAGGCTGAGTTTTTTTTTTTTTGAGTCTTTTAGACAGCCCTGGCAATGACTAAAAGGAGGGTTTCTAATGTCTGGTATTGGTGTTTGTTAGTTGGCCTTAGGGACCATCAGCTTAGACAAGGAAAGTCCATTAAAATTACATATGTATATTTATACACAGAATTATGTGTATTATAGGGTTTGGGGGGATATATAGTTGATAGTATGATTCCTTGTTTTGTTTTGTTTTAGAAATCCTTATTGTTATTTTACTCACCTTCCTTCTTCTCCTGTATTTATCTCCTTGTCCCTTCCCTAAAAATGCCCTCTTTTCACACTTTCCCTGTAAGATCAATTGTAATCTGCCATTCCCCTTTTCCTTCTTCCCAATTTATTCTGTATTTACCCATTCTCTCTCCCTAAAGGGCTCCCCTCTTCTCCTATTTCTCTAATCAGATTATTTATAGCCTGCTGGTTCTTTCTCTGTTGTTCTCTAACTCCCCTATCATGAAAACATTCCTATCTTACTTTCCTGGTCTTTGTAGTCAGCACAGGCTATATATTCACATCTAAACATTTTGAACTGGGAGCCTCCAATGAGAGAATATGCAGTGTTTTTCTTTCTGGGTTTGTGTTACTTCACACATATATGATCTTTCCTAGTTCCATCTGTTTATCTGCAAAATTAAAGATTTCATTTTTCTTTACAGCTGAATAATTTTCAATAATGTATATGTACAATGTTTTCATTATCCATTTGTTGATTGTAGGATATTCAAGTTCTTTCCATTTTCTACCATTGTGAATGGAACAGCAATGAACGTGGCTGATGAAGTATCTATGGGGTAGGATGTCAAGTCTTCTGAGCACATGCCAAAGAGTGGTAGAGCTAAGTCATTTGGTAAATTTCTTTAGCTTTTTGAGAATTCTTCCCACTGATTTCCATAGTGGCTACACCAGTTTGAAATCCCATCAACAGTGAACAGGAGTTTACACTTCTCTGCATCTCCTTCATGCTCTCTTACTGTGGACTAGCTTTCATGGCAGAAGATGCCATGCAATCTTCCAAAGGAAAGAGGGAGGCAATGAAGTGTCCTACTCAGCTATGATAGCTATGAACTACATCTATGGCATAATAACCCTAAAGATGACAAGTGGCACACAAATCTTGGTGGTAACCGAAAGTTTTCTAAATGGACTTAAGATCCATCCAACAAAAGAAAAATATGTTCATTGTACTAGAAACCTAACTAACTACTCAGTGCTGGTGAAATTGTGGTTATTGGAGTAGAATCTGCAACCACTAATTTAGTAAAGCATAATCCCTTACAATAATCTAAACATTTTTATTATACTCATATGTAATTATAGAACTCACCCCTTTGCAAGGAAACAACCTTTTGCAACAGATGGAGACCACTATAGATACAGCACTGATAATCAAAATGCAGAGTCTTGGAGCCGAGTCCTGATGCATACATCTGCAAAGCACCTTGCACCAAAGGCTAAGGGAACTTTGCAGAAGAGGGTGTAGAAATGATTGAAAGAGCCAGAAGATCCAGGGGTTTGCTCTGAGATGCTGTCTCCTAGTAGTGTCATAAGATACACCCCAAAAGTCTCACTAATATGATTGCCCAAATGTAATTTTAACAAGGATGACGTCAATGATATGCCAAAGTGGATAGGGAAAGCTGAAAAGCCCTGAACCCTACATAAAGAACTACAAGCAAATGAGAACTTCTATGAACAGAAGAAATAATCTTTGCCAGGGAAGAGCATACCAATTGGTCAGCATTGAAAACATACAAGTAATATTATATAGACTCAGAGTTTATGTCTATAAATACATATGTATATACAAATACATATATGCATACAATAACATATTAGTTAAAAATTAGTGAAAAAAGTGAAAAATTAGTGAAAAAAGTGGCCATGAATTTAAAGGAGAATGTGGAGAGGTTTATGGGAAAGTTTGGAGGGAGAAAAGGGAAGGGATACATGTTATAATTAAGTTATAATATGAAAGATAACAAAGATTCAGCAATTATAAGTAACAGAAAGGATTGAATCATCATTCAACCCAGTTCCAAAATTTACATAATTATTGTTATACGATTTTAGGAGATATGTAATTAGGTTTCTGGACTAGATTATTGGGCACATAATTATTTCAGAAAATACTGGTCATTAGAGACAGTAATAACAACGTGGACCAGTACATAGATCAAGTTACATTTACTTTTATCCAAATAATGTTTAAGTATTGACAATTAGGATCAGTGAAAGCCCTTGTTAGGTTTTTGTCAACTTGACACTAGCTGAACTCATCTAGAAAGAGGAAACTTAACTGAGAAAATATTGACATCAGATTAATTTAGGCAAGTTTGCTAGGCAAAGTTTTGGATTAATAATTGATTTGGAAGAGCCCAGATCACTGTGGGTAGTGCATCCTTGGGCAGGTGGTCCTGGGTTGTGTAAGAAAGTGGACTGATCAAATCATGGTGAGTAAGCCAGTAAACAGCAATTTCATGATTTCTACTTCAGTTTCTGCCTCCAGGTTCCTGTCTTGCATGAATCCTTGCCTTGGTTTCCATCAATGATGGACTGTGATCAGTCATTTATTCATGCACTGCATCCCTTAATTACACAGAAATAAAATCAAAATAGAAGAAAACCGCATTTTAGTTAGGTTTTCAAATTGCTGTGATAGACACCATAACTAAAAGAAACTTGTAGAGCAAAGGGTACATTTGGCTTAGATGTCTGAGAAAAACATTTGAAATGTGTTTAATATATCAAAGAAATCACTATGAATCATTTTCTGTTCAGTTTAATAATGACTATTAGTGTCATTAATATTGAAAATTAATAGCAATACTAATAATTATTAGACCAAGATAACCGGCATTTCTAGCATTTTATTGTTTTTGTTTGTTTGTTTGTTTGTTTGTTTTTTTCAAGACAGGATTTGTCTGTGTAGCCCTGGCTTCCCTGAAACTCACTCTGTAGAGCAGATTGGCCTCAAACTAAGAACTCAGAGATCCACTTACCTTTGCCTCCCAAGTGCTGGTATAAAAGAAGTGTGCCACCACTGCTGGCTCATCTTATTGTTTTATCTATGGGGAAAACCCTCTGGTGTACTCAGACTTTCTTTGGACCATCAGTTCCTAAATAATGACATGGAGACTTCCCATTAATGATGAAAGATTGGCTTTAGATTAGGCTTGTTCCCAACCAGCCCTTAAAACTTAAATTAACCTTTTTATATTAATCTATGTTTTGTCATGTGGCTCATTACCTCTTCTCCATACAGTAAGTCAAACTGTCTCCACATCTTGCTGGTGAATCTCTGCCTCTCTGATTTTTCCTCGAAGTCCCTCTCTCTACCAGGAAGTCCAGCCTATCCTCTCCTGTCTAGCTATTGGCCATACATCTATTTACTAAACCAATTGGAAGGTGCCTTAGCAGAGACACATCTTCATAGTATACAAAAAGATTGTCTCACAACATTCTGGTATTTTATAGCTGATTCAGATAATTTTATGCATTGTTAATCTCAGAAACTAAAAAAGATCATTTTTGAACATATTCATCAGAACTTAATGATTTTAAGTGGGTAACCAATTTTACCATCACACAATAAAAATGCAGACTTTCTTTCATTCCTGAAAGCACACTGCTAGATGTTGTCTTTATTAGAACTTACATACAAACAATAGGTAGATGGAAAGTAAGATAAAATAGAAGTTCTTGTATATATTCCTATGTATTGTCTTTTGTGCTAATAAAAAGTCACTGCATAAAGAATAAATTATCAAATAAGTTGAACACATGTATTATAGCTTAGAGATAAAAATACTTTTTTGTGTGAAATGATTTCTTCTAATTTTATATATGTATACAATAGTCATGAAAGGAATTGCAATAGAAAGAAAAACTAAACTTGACTGTAGTTACATTTCTTAATTTTTTAGGTTCCATATTTAATTTACTCTGCAACATTGAGAAAATATTTATTTCATTCTATAATTATTTCTTCCTCCTTTTATTTAAGATTTGACTTAGATCAGAAGGTAATCTCAATTGCCCATAGGAAGAGTATAGCAGGATAGATGCATTAGATCATTTCCCTGATGACTGAATGTTGTTAAACATTTCTTTATGTGTTTCTTGGCCATTTGTATTCTTCTGAATTCTGTTGCGAATTCTCTGTTTAGATCTGTACCCCGTTTTTATTTGATTTGTTGATGATTAGTTTATTGAGTTCTTTATTTTGAGAATCAGCCCTTTGTCAGTTGTAGGGTGGGTGAAGAGCTTTTTCCATTCTGTAGTCTGATGCTTTGTCCTATTTGTTATGATAAGGTGTGCAGGAGGCTTTGGTGGGTAGAGCCAAGGCAGATGAGAGACAGAGGTGCCATGCAGACAGCCCTCAGTGAAGTTTTATTTGGTGGGGGAAGAGAAAGGGGAGAGAGAAAGAGGGAAAGAGAGAGATAAGGATAGATGGAGAGAGAGAGGTAGAGAGAGAGAGTGAGAGCACACCACATGGGAATAGAGAGAAAGGGGGGTTCTTTTTTAAAGGGGACTTTATGTCAGGATTCTGGGTGGGTCTCGAAGGGGTGGGTCAGAATACTAACACTATTGATGTTGTCCTTTGGCTTATAGAAGCTATTCAGTTTCATTACGCCCCATTTATTGATTGTTGATCTCAGTGTTTGTAATATTGGTGTTCCATTTAGGAAGCTGTCTCCTGTGCCAATGTGTTCAAGGTTATTTCCCACTTTCTCTTTTATCAGGTTAAATGTGTCTGGATTTCAGACCCAGAGAGATTAGGTAACAAGGAGGGCTCAAGGGGAAAAACCTCGCATCTCCCTGGGAAATGGAAAGAGAAGAGATTTCATGGATGGACTGGGGGTGTAGTTGGGAATGGGATCATGAGCAATCTAGTTGAGGAGGATTCAGGGGAAGAGCAATGTAAGAGATGACTGGAAAGGGGGGCATTTGGGGGTTGTATAGAAACCTTCTGCAAGGGAAACTTCCAGGTGTCTACAAGGATGACCCCAGCTAAGACTCCTAGCAACTGTTAGCCTGAACTGACTATCTCCTGTGACCAGGCAAGACTTGCAGTGGAGGAATTGGGACACCAACCCAGCCACATAACCATCAATGCACATTCTGCCCTGCCTATTGGATGTACTGGGGTAGGAGTGGTGCAGAAATTGTGAGAGTAGACAACCAATGACTGGTCCAGCCTAAGAACCATGCTACAAGAATGAGCCCACCCTTGACACTGTCTGGAGTACCATAATCTAGAGGCTGGATGGCCCAGAGACCCAGGATAGAACCAAATATGACTGGAGAAAAAAAATGTCAATGTTATGAGGCCTAAAAATATTCTGGTACACTCATAAACTAATGCCTATCCCAATTGTCAGCAAAGAAGCTTCATCCAGAAACTGATGTAAACATATAGATACCCATAGTCAAATATCAGGCCTAGCTCTGACAATCCTGATGAAGAGAGGGAGGAAGGAATGTAGGAACAAGAGGGATCAAGGACACCACAACAAAGACCTCACAGAATCAACTAACCTGGGTTCATGGAGCTCATGGAGTCTGAACTGACAACCAGGGAGCTTGCATGGGACTGACCGAGGCCCTATGTATATGTTACAGTTGTGTAGCATGGTCTTCTGGTGAGACTCCTAAGAGTGGGAACAGGGGCTGTCTTTCTTTTGATAGCTTTTGGGACTCTATTCTTTATACTGGATTGCCTTGCCCAGCCTTAATACAAAGGGAGGTGCTTAGTCTTACTGCAACTTGATATGCCATATTTTGCTGATATCCCTTGGAGGCCTGCCCTTTTCTGAACATAAATGGAGTAGGAGTGGATTGGACAGAGGCAGAGGGAAGGTGGGGGAGGGAATGGCTGGATAGGAGGAAGGGGAAACTGCAGTCAGATGTAAAAAAAATAAATAAATTTTGAAAAGAAAAGGAGTTTTTCTTTCCTGCTACTGTTTTTGTTGTTTTTATTACTATATGGTTCTTATGGGGAGCAGTGTTAGACCAAGTAGTTTAGCGTGTGTGTGTGTGTGTGTGTGTGTGTGTACATATATACTTTAAGTGTGCGTGCATACATGCATACACATATATGTGTTATGTGTATTTTTAGGTATATATAAAATAATATGATTTTTTTAGGATTTATCCAACAACCATTGTTTTATTTTTCCTTTCTTCTTCTGTATTGACCTCCCTCCTTTCTCCCAGATTGCTCCCTTTGCTTTAGTTTTCCAATATATATCACCTGTAATCTGTGTTCCTTCACCTCTCAAGCCCTCCCAGCCACAATTCCTTTACACTTCCCTGGTTACTACATTCTTTTTTTTCTGTTTTTTTTTTTTTTTTTTTT
>CABHPR010121949.1:0-21587 GCA_902168415.1 Peromyscus melanophrys | reverse complement strand
CAGGCAGAGTATCAGGGAATTTCCTAAGATGTTCTTAGGTTGAAACCTTCCTGAAGTCCCCAAAATACAAGGTATGAAGCCCCCACACCACCCACTGGTAAATATGCCTTATAGTAGATGCAACAGTGGGTTAGTGAGTTGAGCCAAATGATGTGTTTACACTATAAATCTTTTTGTTTGTTTGGATTTTTGGTTTTTTTGAGACAGGGTTTCTCTATATCCCTGGCTGTCCTGGAACTTGCTCTGTAGACCAGGCTGGCCTCGAACTCACAGAGATCCGCCTGCCTCTGCCTCCCGAGTGTCAGGATCAAAGGTGTCCGCCGCCACCGCCTGGCTTATACTGTAAATCTTATCTAGCATAATATCTGCTATTTCTAGAATCAGGAGGGCTTAGAAAGCGGGGCTTCCATCTTGAAACTGAACACAATTACCAGAGGCTACAAGCTCCGTAGGGTTGTGATGACCTTCTAAGGCTCATGGACTTCGTCCCAACGCTTGAGCTGAGCACCGAGCTTTGTCCTGTGTTCTCCTCCATGGAATTTTCCCAGGTTACACGCACCGTCTACAGGTTTCTTCCAGGGTCCTGCTGCCTCCCAGCCCCCAAGTCCCTTTCCTCATGTGCCCTTCTCACCTTGACCCCATTTACCTCAGTTTACCGGCTCAGCCATCTCCTTCTGTGAACAGCAAGACCACCCTGAAACTAGCAAGCCGCTTGTGGCTGGCCCTGGAGTATGAACTCACGGAGGGCACACATCAAAGCTTCATTCCCATTGTCCATGGAACACAGGCCTTCCTGCTTTCTCACAGCTGGGTAATGGAGAAAGACAAAACTGCAAGTGATGGGTTGTGAGCATGAGGCCCACAGAAGGCTATTTCCAGGCTGTAAAGCAGGCAGTCAACATGGCTGGAGCTGTGGCCTCCTGATGGACGTGAAACAAGTCTCCCAGATCAAACAGGAGGAGCATTTAAGACTGGAAAACTCCAAGCAAGCGAGCAGGTGGGGGGTGAAGACAAGTACACACATGGGACAAATGTCCTTCCCTCGGCTGGTAGGACAGGCCCTGGAGACCCCAGCATGAGGCTGCACTTCACTGAGTGAAGTCAGGGGCTAACTGCAGAGGTCTCTGCTTTGGGAACAAGGTAAGACAGGTCATGTGGCTAGCTTGGCCATAATGCCAAGAAACAAGAGGTCAGGGAATGGCTGAGAGGCAATGATAGGCCAAGGGTGAGGGGAGAGGAGGCAGTTCAGGGCTCGGTAGAGTACTTAAAAAAAAAGGATGCGATGCGTCTTCCTGGATGCTGACACAGGAGTGAATGGCCAGGGTAGGGCCTGCATTACAGCATTTGTGGGTGGATGCAGACATTTGTGAGAGACACTCAGAATCGGGGCAAGTGCAGTGGGGGTGGGGAATGTTTATTAGACTTGGTTTCAAGATTGCTCTGGTTGTTCTCATATACTGGACTACAGTGATCTTCCCAAGTCGCTGAGAAACCTAAATATATGAAAAATTGTCAATTGTCCATGTTGAGTTTACTTTAGTTTTGTCTAATTTTCCATCATGGAGTTCTCTTGGTGGCACACGCTTTTAATCCCAGCACTCGAGAGGCAGAGGCAGGTGGATCTCTGTGAGTCCAGCCTGGGCTACAGAGCGAGTTCCAGGACAGCTAGGACTACACAGAGAAACCCTGTCTCAGAAACAAAACCAAAAACGCTTAGGCTAAATTTGAACTCACTGTGCAATTGATAATCTCGATCCTCCTGCCTCCACTTCCTGAGCACTGAGGTTACAGGCATGCACCACAAAGCTTGGTTATGAAGTTCTACTAAACTCAAACCCTAATTCCAGAGTCTTTTTCTTTTTTTTTTTTTGGTTTTTCGAGACAGGGTTTCTCTGTGTAGCTTTGCGCCTTTCCTGGAGCTCACTTGGTAGCCCAGGCTGGCCTCGAACTCACAGAGATCCGCCTGGCTCTGCCTCCCGAGTGCTGGGATTAAGGGTGTGCGCCACCAACGCCCGGCTCAGAGTCTTTAAAGACAGTTTAAACACAGTGTTGAGAGGAAGAGACAGTTGGGAAGAAAGTAAGACACACTGAGAGTACGGGTGTGGGCGCCTCCAAGCCTCGCTTCGTTCTTCCTGAGAGAGCTTCCTGTTGCCCAGGCCGCGACCACCTAGGGCTGAACCCGGGCTGTCTGCATGCCAGGCAACCTTTCTACCAACTCGGCTGTACTCCCCAGGCCTGCTCCCTTTTAAATTCATTTTCCTCTGAAATTTAAATTAGACTTCATTTATTGAAGTCAATCTTCCTGAGAGACTCCCAGAGGGTTTGGGGGAGCCCTGAGAAAATTCCAAATGGGAAGCTGAGGACTTTCCCCAAACACATTGTGATGGAATTCTGTGTTGACGGCCCTGGGATCCACAGACTTCTGAAACATACTTCTTAGCCTCCAAAGCTTGAGCGCAGTCTTGGCTTTTTTTTTTTTAGTTTGTACTCAGAGTTCTAACAACGGCCATAGGCATGTCAAATCCAAAAGTGTCCATGCCTCCACGCGGCCACAGCCTCACCCGAGGTGTCTCACTCTGGAACGCTGGATCCCTGACTGCACAGCAAGGAATGTCCGCTGAGTGAGTGAGGCACAGTTAAGTTGATTACGGATCTGGACAGAAAGGCAACAGGGTAGCTTGTGCCCCTTAAGACTTGGGGTGGGCTCCAGAGAGCTGCCCTAAAGTGACTATGTATGAGCCTGTGGCTATTACATCACTCAGATGATGTATTTATAGCCACATGTCATGATTAAGATTAAAATTGTTTTTTAAATGAGCTACTTTGCTGATTGTTCAGGAGCCACCTCTGTAAATGGGGTTGTAAAGCGATTTTCTGGGGTGTATTATTACTCAGGACTGAGAGGCCAGCAAACGGGAGTGAACCCAAGGCTGTGAACACTCCAGTCCAAAGCAGGCCTGGTTCTGTATCGTCCTGGACACTGAGATATCTGGGAAACCGGTTTCGTTATCAGTAGCACTGCGGTTTGCAGACTCTCAGGAGAGGGTAAGCTAGGTGCTGGGCAGGCCATCTCCCTCCCCAGGGACTTAGTGTCCCTGTCTTTCCTTTAGGTCTGGAAAACAACTAAGATGAAGAATTTTAGGGCAACACAAAAATCTGAATAAAAAGCCAGCTGATCTTTTTTTTTTTATCTACAACTGTTAACAAAAGGTTTGAGACACTAAGAGCTGTCTTGAGGGTTGAACACAGTGCGCCTTGTTACAGTATGGAGTGACTGGATGGGAAGGGCTCTAACAGCGACCCTTTCAGAGGGACTTCTGTGGAGATTTACATCGGCAGATACTCATTTGCATCCCTTGCTTTCTGGCTTCCTTCAGTGACACTACACACTGGAACTGCGACAGTTTCCACTCTTTAGTTAGGTGGGTTTTTTTTTTTTTTTAAAATGGTGTGTGTGTGTGTGTGTGTGTGTGTGTGTGTGTGTGTGTGTGTGTGTGTGTGTGGTCTCTGCAAGCAGAGTGTTGATCCAGGGGAGGCAAGAAGGAAATGCGGTCCAACATGACTCAGTGGCCAGTGTTGATCTGACACTGGGTAGTTTAGGCATTATTTAAGCACAGCACAATTCGGGGAAAGAGTTTCCTGGTGATAATGAACTCAACAATCCCATGCGTACAACGAAGCTTAAGACATGCCTGCATCCAACTCTTGTCAAGTACAAGTGACGTCTTCCATAGAGGTGGACCCACAGATTGAGGATGCAGGCTCAAGGTAAACAATGTCGTGCTAATGGTCTGGGGGAGCCAGGGGTGGCCTGGCCACACTGACAGCATTCCACCGCCGCGACTCCAGCCTTCTGGTTGGAAGACAGGTTGTACGTATTTCCCTTTGAGGAACATGTCGAACATTCCTGGTTTCCCTAGTGCTTATCTGGAGCACGAGGGCCTCCATGCTTCCTACAGGTGGAGCGATGGGTACGTGCAAGTGAGTGTTGTGCCCACAGGGGCCAGAAGAGGATGCTGGATCCTCTGAAGCTGGAGTTACAGGTAACTGTGTGTGCATACCCACAAATACCAACTTGAGGTTTATTTTGGCCCCTAGTGTGAGGGTATACAGCCAACATGGCAGCCAAGCATGGAAGCAGAGGAATGAGGCAGTGGTCACGCTGCCCGCAGTTAGGAAGCTGAGTGGGCCGGAAATGCTGCCAGGCTCTAAAAGCCCAGGCTCAGTGCAGTGATGCACTTCCTCCATCAAGGGCTACCTCCTGAGTCCCACAACCTTCCCCAACGCTACCATCATCATTATTTTGAATAATAGGCAATTATTCAAAAGTTACTTAGCCAGGCGTAGTGGCTCCAGTCTGAAACCAACTCAGAATGTAGAGGGATCAGAGGAACGGTAGTAGTTCCAGGTCAGTTTTGGATACAATGAGTTCAAGGCCAACCTGGGCTACACTATTTCAAAGAGCAAAAAAGTTTTTCCAGACCTGGGGAGAAGGCTCAACAGGTGAAGTGTTTGCTGTGTGAGCATGAGGTCAGAGTTTGAATCTCAGAGAGATGGACAGGCCTGGTGGCGCGCGCGCGCGCGCGCGCGCACACACACACACACACACACACACACACACACACACACACACACACAGAGGTTGGCTAGCTACAACGTCAGAAGTTGCGTGAGAGCCCTTGCCTCAGTGAAGAAAGTGGAGTGACGGAGAAATACTCTCAAGCCAACTTTGGGGATACACACACACATGAATGTTACCCACAGGTGTACCCTGCCCTAATACAAAATACACAGAACACTTCCTAGACCATGCATTATTTATAGAATCAGAGAAAAAAGACTTAGGGAGTAAATATGGGGGTTAAATGATTAAACACAGTGCCTTGGCCAAGTGCTGACTGCCAGCCACCCTAAAAACTCAAGTTTTACTCAAATCACCAGGGATGCTTTGTTTTTTTGTGTTTTTTTTGTGGCAGGGTTTCACTGTGGAGCCCTAGCTGTTCTGGAACTCACTCTGTAGACCAGGCTGGTTTTGAACTCTCAGAGATCCACCTGTCTCTACCTCCTAAGTGGTGGGATTAAAGGTGTGCACCACCACCACCACCACCACCACCACCACCACCACCACCACCACCACCACCAAGAGCTGCTTTTGAACAACCACCTTTATCTCGAAACTGAGGTTGCCTAGTCCAATACTTCTAACTTGATCCATGTAACTTAACAGGCACGTTCTGCTGATCTGTAAACTCCAACTGTTACCTCACTCATGGGAAGGCTGAGTCTGAAATGACTTAACACTTCACATACAATAGAATTTAGCTTGTAAGCACTACTACTCTCTTCAAAGCAGTAAGATTAGGGGGTGCCCCAGCAGGTACAGGAACTGCGCTGGGAAGAAAGACGGTATGTGTGACAATCTAAACCTTAAGCACATCATAGACTGCTCACTTAACGTTGCTCCAAGTTCTAATGACGGGGCTTCCTGCCACCCTCTGTGAGGAGAGGACAGAAGATGGGTGGCACTGAGGGTCTCACCAGAAGCAGCAGGCTTGGGGTGATCGGAAGCAACTGTCAAGGCACTCAGACGTGCATTCAACAACTTGTTTGTGTGAACTTGGGTTTTCCTGAACCAAACATCCCTGTTTTCAAAAGGCATTTTATCTCTCTGTGTGCAAGTTTGTGTGGATACAGGTGCGTGGGCTAGAGGCCAGAGGCCAGTGTCAGCCCACCCCACCTCATTCCTTGGGATGGAGTCTTCACTGCAGCTGGCCAGCTCCTGGGATTCTCAGACCTGTGACGACAGGTGTGCAAAGCCAGGTCTGGCTTTTCACAGTGCTGGGAACCGAACCTAGGCCGTCATGCCTACAGAGCAAGGGCTTTACCACCTGAGTCATCTCCCCAGACCCCAACATCCATTTTAAAATCTGGAAATTTAATGCAGCCAAATGTACAATTCTCCACTCTGTACTCACAAAACGAAACTGACAAAAACAAGGGTTTTAATTTGCAGCAGGTCCACGTTTCACAAGAACCAAAAGGAGCGCCCAGGAGCTTACACCTTCCCCCAGGCTAGAACACAAGGGTGTGCATGTCCGCCAACACTACCCATAAGTCACGTCCTCCTGCAGTAGTGGTCAGTGTTAAACTAAAACGTTAACAACAACTCAGCAATTCTCAAACAGATATTCATCAAAATGAGGTAGATCTAATGTGTCATTTGTTAGAGAATCCAATGCTGAAGTAGGAAAAAAATCATCAAAAATATCAGTCTTCAGGGGGCTCCCCAAGTTCAAGGTTCTTACACAGGCACTGTCTGGGAGTGGCGGAAGCTCGGCTTCACACTGGCTTTTCTCGGGGCTGCAGTAGTTATGGTCCTGTCTCGGGTAGGTGTTCTGGGAAATAGCACTGAACTCATCGGGTGCTGGAGTGCTGTCCCCCATCTCCAGGGACCTCGGGTCGGGCTGCACACTTGCTGAGGGCTCTGACAGGGCCACAGGCGACAGCAGTTCTGCTAAAATCTCCTCCGGACTCTGGCCGTTACAGGAGGCACCACCAGGAGCAGTGGCGCACCCGGAACCGCTGTCCGCCAGGTCAATTTGATTCTGTAACTCATTTAACAGATCTTCTATGGACTCACAGTCATTTGGAGACCCACAATGGGACACTGGCTCTGAATGGTCACTTACAGATGTCCCACGGCTCGGGGAAGACATGAGAGCAGCTAGTTTCTTCTTTTTTGCCTTTAATTTTTTAAGAAGTTTGAGTCGAAGCTTATGAACCTGATCTTCAGCTGCATCTCCATAGCTTGCTGGAGAGATGGCGCTTTCACTGCCATGGGAATTGTGGGTGAGGGGGGCTGCCCGTGAGCTTTCCTGCCCCTTCAACAGGGGTGACGAGGCCGTCCCACCTGCATGGGGCACAGCAGCTGTGCTACCTGAGGGTGGAGAGCTGCTGCTTGGAGACGGCTCGTCTATGTGCTTAGCCGCCCTCCTGGACGTCCTCTTAGCCTTCCGGTTTATATTTTTCGTCTTAAAGCCATCATAATTATTGGCCCCTTTAACGGAGGGCTGCAGGTCAGTCACTGCTCTATTCTGAGCCGCAACACAGGGCGGCATGAACGCGCCACCCCGGCTCAACAGTCCTTTCACCCAGCTTCCCACAAAAGCTTTCTTCTGATCGTCTTTCCGAGGCTGATTCTGTGGTGACCTGGCTGTTCCCGCATTAGAAGATGCTGCAATTTCTCTCTTTCTCAGACTGGATGCCTGAGATTTACCAGGTTGTGCGGGTTTTAGCCTCTCAGCTGTAAGTGGCAGCAACTGTATCTGAGTGTCCTTCTCAGCTGCCATGGACTTCAGTTCCTGAGCAGGAATAGGAACAGGGGCATCAGTCACAGGTTTAGGAACTACAGTGTCTCCTGCCTGCGCTGGTCCTGCCTGCGGGGCTGTGCTCACAACTGGCGGGGTGACTAGCTTTCCTTCACATGAGCTAGACAGTAGGGAAGTCATCAGCGAGTCTCGTGGTGGCCAAGAAAGTGCTCTGTCCAGTCCTGCACTCTCTGCCACAGGCTTGTCTTCTAACAGGCCATCTCTGGAGTCACTCTGAGAAACAGAGGCAGTTTCGAGCACGCTTTTTGCTCCCGGAAGTACACTATCGCCAGGAGCTACAGCTTGGACTTCTGGAAAAGTCTGAGGAGCAACTGGCATATGTGTGGGGTGGGCGTCTGAGGGTTCTCCACCCACAGAACACAGTGCTGGCGAAGCTGGCTGCTCCTCACCTGACGCATGCTGCGCTCTCGGCTTTGTGTGTGGAAGGCAGGCGGCTGGTTCAGTCGGTACCTGGAACTTTCTTTCCCAAACAACAATGTGCATCTCTGAGGCCGGCACCTCACATGTCCCGTGTCTTTTAGCACATGGACCCTTTAAGTCATCACACTCCAGCCAACTCCCTGGGAAATAAATAAAACACAAAGTCACAGGTGAGACCCTCCCCAACACCATTCTCCCTTCCCTGCAGCTCCATCACTCCACACCCACAGGAGGAGCGCCGTGAAGCACAGTCTTCTCCTCGGCTCTACTCTGTCAGGTGCTACTTTCCATTTGACCACAGAAGTTACAGGCTACACAGTGCAGAAATCGGAAATTCAGGGAGGTCTGCTAGACAGTTTACACTCTTTATTAAACACACACTAAATCACACTGGAATCACTTGAACTTCCGAACTGCCTAATATACTCAACATCACAAAGAGTAAGTTGCTCCATGTACACAGCAAGTCTAAGGATCAAACACTGCAGCACTCTAGGGAGCAGGCTCAGGGGTCATCATACAGCAGCTTGGGCACTGGCAGTCCTTTCCACTTGCACAATTTCAGGGATGTGGTGGGTGTGGTACGGCAGAGGACATAGGAAGGAGACTAAAACAGAATAGGAGTAAGGAAGCAAACTATTCCTTAAAGGAGAAGAAAAAAGGACACCTTAGAAAGATAGCTTTTTTTTTTTTTTTTTTTTTTTTAAAGGGAGCTAATGAATGCTGGCAGGGCTGTGGAAAAACTGGAACCCTGTGTATTGCTGGCGGGATTATAAAATGCACAGAAATAATCTAGCCATTCAGAGAGTACACCTGAGTACACACCCCAGAGAAGCGACATTGGGGCTTTAAGAGTCTGCCCATCAGTGCCCCCAAACAGACGAATGGGGCCATTACTCAGCTTTAGAAAGGAAGGAAATTTGGCACATTATGACAGGGATAAACTCTGAAAATGTGCTAAATAAAATAAGCCAGACACAAAAAGACAAATCCTCTGGTTCCACCTGCATGAGGTGCCCAGAGCTGTAACATTCAGAGACACAAGGTAGACCAGTGGCTACAACAGCCAGGGTAGGGAAGATGGGGAACTGGTGTCTAGTGAGCACAGCTTGTTTCAGTGATGAGCGAGCTGCAGACCGGGGTGCTGGAGATGGATCTGTAGGACTGTATATGAAGTTAACGCCAATGAGCCTTATAAGCTTAAAATACCGAAATGGAGAATTTTATATTATGTCCATTTTGCTACAATAAAAAAAATTAAGCAAACAGAAACCATGGCTGGAAAGGAAAGAAAACAGATGAAAGATAGCAGGGGGTGGGGGTGGGGGTGTTAAAGGGAGGTGGAGTCATTCATATTTATTTACATTTTAGTTATGCCACAGGGTAATTTGAGCAAAGCTAACAACTACAAGTCTGGATGAACTTTTCAATAATTAGCAAGGGAATTGTGACAAAGCAAACACACAGCTCCCTCCACCTACAGACAGATGCGGTGACCTGAGAAAGCGTGGAGCCAAGTATCACGTGCACTCTAACACGGTGGTGACAGCATTTCAGACGTGACAGCTGCAGCAGTGGGGATGTCCCAGCCCACAGCATTCTCTGACAGTGTGACAGCATGCTTGGAGACATCCTCACACGGCACACACAGAAAACACACTTCCCCCTCAAGCTAAAGGGCCCATTAAGAACTAATCTTCAAGAGCCAGGTGTGGTGGCGCACATCTTGAATCCCAGCCTCTGGGACACAGAGGCAGCTGGATCTCTGAGTAGAAGGCCAGCCTGGCCTAGAGTGAGTTCCAGGACAGCCAGAGCTGTTACACAGAGAAACCCTATCTGGGGGGTGGGGGAAGAACAAAAAATAAAAAGAATTTTAAGAAACAGGAAACAGGGAGGTTAAGAAAGGAGAAAGTCCTTCCTGCAGCTGAGCTTCAGACCAATTTAGATGCTTATGTACTGGTCAATTTCTAAGTTATCACAGTAGTAACTAAACAAATAGAGGCCTAAGGCCCAATAATTTTTTTTCTTTAAATCCCTCAAAGAGAAAAATTAAAACAAGATTAAAATACTATCAGTGAAGTGGACATGACCAGCAAGAGCTGGAGAGAGAGGCGAGTGTGGGTTATAGGTAGGGAGAAACAGTCAAAGCACATTGTATATAGGCAAAATGTCACAAAGAACCCCACAGTACTGCCTAATTAATACAGTGTGGGGACACATGCATGCATGTATAAGGAGACAGACAGTTACTGGAACAGCCAAAGTCTCCACCACTGCCAAGTGCCAGCAATGCTGGGGACAACCGCAATTCTCTTTCACTGCTTGTATAAATGGGAGATGGCAAATTTAGCCCCTTTAAAAGACAGCACGGTAGTTTCTCACAAAACAAAACTGCCATTTGATCTAGTAACCAAACTCCTTGGTATTTACACAAACTGAGTGCAAAGTCTGTCTGTAAACTGTAGGTATGTAAGCAGTTACTCATACCTGTCTAAACATGGAAAGAGTCAAGATGGTTTTCTTTGTATGTGTGTGTTTAGGAGGGTACACACCAGAAGACAACCTCAGGTGCCATTCCTTAGCCACTGTCCACCTTCACTTTGAAGAAAGGGTCTCTCACTTGCTAAGGAGCTGGGCTGGCTGGCCAGCAAGCTGCAGATCTGCTTCTCCAGCTCTGGGATCACAAGTGTGCAACTGTGCCCTGCATTTTGTATGTGGTTTGGGAACTAATACTTAGGTACTCCGGTAGCATGGCAAGGAATCTGCCAACTGAGCCATTTCCCCAGCCCCAAGACGTCTTCTCCTTAGGTGGTGAAAGTACCTAGGCTTCAGCATTCAGATACAATGGGATGTCCTTTGAGAAATGCAGTGTTAAGCTTTGAAAAGACTTGGAAGAACACTAAATTCACATTACTAGGCAAAACCACTGCACTCTAAAAGGCTGCCATGTGTATAGTGGAAGCTATTTACCATTTTAGAAAGAGCCTGACTCCTAGGAGGAAGGCAATGGAACTGAGGAAGGGTGGAGGTGGAGGACAGTGGTGTTTCGGGGGTAGAGAAACTACTCTGTGTGGTGCTACAATGGTGGATACATGTTGGCACAGCCATAAACTCACCAATGCACACAGATTGTATGCACCAAGGGTGGATCATGAGCCTTGGGGTAACAGTGTACTATTCTAGGTTTGCTGAATTAACATTCCATGCCAGTTAACACACACAGTAAAGAAAGAAAAATAACTAATACAAAAAAACTCAGTGGATGATCCACACATCAGGGGTACAAGTGTTCTGTTGATGGGTACGTTAGAAAAAGACCAGGCTGGGAAGCATAGTGAGAAAAGTGTCTAAAAGAATAACCAGTGAAGTAAGAAATACAAGTAAATAGGTAAATTCTACAGATCCATGGCATAGAGTTACGAAGGATACTCCAAAATACCACATTTAAAATAAAATTAAAAAAAAGGGAAGAGGAAGAGGAATTAAAGACAAAGATAACAATACAGAAAAAAAAAAAAAGTCCAGGGGAAGTCTGTCTTTACAACAAAACAAAACCCAGGAGGCTCTGTTTCCCACGCTCAGTATCATAAAACCTTCCAACACTTACCATCAGCATCTAAAATCCACGTTATAAAATGGTTATTTGCTTGGTACTGTATCACAGATGTGACTTGATAAAGACTACCTTCAAAACGAAAGGCATAGTGCTGCAGATCCTTCCGAGGTAAGCCCTCCACGAAGTGCAGCATGAATACGGGCGATGCTCTGTGGAAAAGAGGCACAAGTCAAACCAATTTCATGCCACGTGTCCGCCATTCAGGACCGTCCAGTCGCACGAGGCCGGCTGCACTAACTCTGCTCCAGCACCTCCACATGTGCGCCGGAATCAGCCAGGCGAGGCGGCTCTAAGAAGCATGGGACACTAAGCCCTTCGGAAGGGCACCCGCAGCAGCTGGGCCTGTGCAGTGAGACTGCAAGGCCCTAGACAAAATGGCCCTCCCAGCAGCTCAAAGCAGAGCCCCGTGCTGCAGAGCTCGGGTGGCAGGAGCCCAGCACTTCAGGGTTTTCTCTGGTTCAGGTGCCTAATCAATCACTTCTGTTAAGAAGAAAAAGCAGTTAGTGAAAAATCTCATGTCTAAGATAGTCAGACACTGAGTTGGCCAATTTCTCCCTCTTCTCAGGAAGTAAAGAGATCCGTTAAACTCAAATTTGCACTTCAGAAAAACTTAATTTGTCCTTAAGTGGAGGAAGAAGAAAATAAAATACACTAGTTGATTTATTATAAACTGTATGATGCTCAAAATTTCAAAAGTACAATTTACTATTATAAACATGTCAAACTGGAAACAAACCTACAGACGGGCCTCAAATAACTAGATGTAACAAAGCTCTTGGGTTAAGAAATGGTGGACACCCTAAGAGTTAATCCTAACATTTCAACAGATGTCAAATCTACTTCCTTATCAGAATTTATTCAGCTGAAAATGAACTTGAATCAATGTCCAAACTGTAAGATTACTCAAACTGACAAGGAATGGCATGTAAATCACTCCCTGTCAATTACGCTGTGCGAGGTAATTAAGTCCTCAAAACTGAAAAACCTGAGAGTCCTGCAAACCATCCACGTCACCGTATTTGTCCTGGTGGTGTTTGTATTGTTCTGTTTTCCAGACAGGGTCTCTCTGTGTAGCCCTGGCTGTCCTGGAACTCTCTCTGTAGACCAGGTTGTCTCGAACTTACAGAGATCCACTGCCTCTGCCTCCCAAGTGCTGGGACTAAAGGTGTGCACCTCCACTGTCCCTGGCTTGTGCTGGTTTTTAAAATCTCACTTAATTTACCAATTCCAAGATGTAGCTGACCATAAAATGTGCCGGTGAAGTATACATACTATCAACTGTTAGGATATGAAGTATGTGCCTTTCAGTGATCCACAGTAAAACAGATTCTCACAGCTGGACAGGCAGGCCATAGATTCGGACTCTCTATTACTAATAAATTACTTCAATATTAAAGTCTTGTATTCGGTTCCCTGAGCCTCACAGGTATGACACTTACCACTCCAAGTACCTTCTGAGGCTACTTACCTAAAACCTCATGAGTCTATACTAGAAAACCTCTGCGTCTGCACATGAACATTTTAGGAAATACATATTTATTTATAAACATATATATATGAGAACAAGAGTAAATGACCCAATACATGTGAGAGCACCTGCCAGACTGCTTGCTTTTTACACATTCTAAGGCTTCTGAAGCAGTAGCCGGTGAGTGAGTCAAAGAGCCAAGATGGACCCACATTCACACTCTAGCTGAACCCAAGCGGAGGCCCCAGAAGCTGCTTTGAAATCACGCAGAACCGAAATGTCACTACGCAGAAAGCGGGGAAAAAGAATGGCCAGGCTACACAAATTCTAAAGTAGCTACCTATGCAAGCCCCCCTGCAAAGAGGCTGACCACGTATCTCAGTTCTCCAGGGCTTAAAGGAGAGGGGCACGCTGAACAATGTCACAGTCTTGACAGGACGCCCTTCCACTTCAGCCACACAGGCGGGCGAAGCCTCAGAGTGTCCTCCTTACCACTGGGCCTCACAGGCGCTGAGTGGACTGTTTTAAAAACGGCACAAGTTGCCGGGCAGTAGTGGCGCACGCCTTTAATCCCAGCACTTGGGAGGCAGAGACAGGCAGATCTCTGTGAGTTCGAGGCCAGCCTGGTCTACAGAGTGAGATCCAGGAAAGGCACCAAGACTACACAGAGAAACCCTGTCTCAAAAAAACAAAAACAAAACAAACAAACAAAAACAGCACAAGTTACAACCTCGGCATGTGTGTCCTCCACTCCTTGCTGCTTCCGGATCTCTAGACTCCAGTACCCTACAACTCCAAACCTCAGCCTGTCCCAGCCAGCCTCTCAGGAACTGAGCCCTGCCTGCTTTGTTTTCAGGCTTCTTCCTACCCGAGCCCACCCAAGACGTCAGCCACAGAGGATGCTCAAATCTGAGGAGCACCAGTTAGTTTAGGCTCTACTGTAACCATGGGAAACAGAATGGACCACCAACCCTGGAACTAGAGTCAACAGAAGACTAAGAGTCATCGGCATCTGGGTCACAGAGGTGCACCTCTCTTGGAAGGATGAACCTCAGGAATAGCACAGAGAATACATTCTCGTGGCCACCTAAGGACAGCAGGACTACCAATCCCTGCCCACCAGGACAGTCACATCTTATAACTAAGAGCTGGATCACAAAGTCAATTTTCATCAGAACTTCTCTAATAACTCAAATCTTAGACGATGCAAATTTAACAATTCCATATCTGTACTACAGTAATGTCAGTTTCAGGCAAAAACAAAGGTCTGTAAACATTATTTTTAAGCCATAGTTCACTTTGGGTTGTATCACCCCGGTCTTTCAGACGCTAAGAAAACACCCGAGTCAAATCAGCTGGAACTCAAATGGTCAGCAGACAACCATCTTCAGCAAACCCAAGTGCCCCACAAGGGACCCGACTGTTGTCTGGAGCTGGTTCAGGAGCCTGAGCACTTCCTGCCCAGCACTAGAGATTCAGTTAAGTAGACTCTCCGGCCACGGTGGCTCTGCCGCAGTGCCAGAACTCTGGAGGGAGGTCGGGGCTTGAGTCTGAGGCCAGCCTGAGCTACATACACAAACCAGGTCAGCCTAAGCCACAAGGCAAACCCTGTCTCACCAGCCAAGAGACCCCGTCCCCTGTCTCCAACAACAGAAACAACAACCAGCAAGGGCCTGATATGATGGCACCCCCCTACTATCTCAGCACTCAAGAGTCTGAGGCCAAGAGGACTAAGTTCCAAGGCTAGCCTAGACTACACAACTACAATCTGGACACACAACAAAAAACAGACATCAGGAGAGCACCATAAACAAGCAGAACAATAAAGGCGCTCGAGCTGAAGTTGAACTGTAACAATCTTCTCAAACTGCAGCCTGGACCACGCATGCCCAGAGCGGACCACCTCCTGAGACAGCGACAATGGTACAGGCTCATCTCAGTAAGTCAGGCGGTCAGTGCTCACACCGTCAGACCCAGGCTAGACCTCCTAAACAACTCACTTAGAGAGAAGTGGCGGAGCTGGACTCAGCAGGCATGTTTTACCGCCCGATTCCCGAGGGCTATGTATTACACATGTGGGTGATCTGAGACTAGGCCCTGGGGGACTGACATGAGATTTTAGAATGATATATACCTGAATACAGTCTCATGATCAATTTATTTGTTTAGGGTGTCATAACGGATGGACTGACTGACCGACTGACCTACCTACCTATCTATGCTGGCTGGTCTGTAACTCACTTGTAGACCAAACCAGACTTGAACTCAGGAGACCTGCCTGCCTCTGCCTCCTGGGTGCTGGGATAAAAGGTGCGCACCATCACATTCAGCTGATGAATGTCCTATTATCCCTAAAATCTGTGTTAAATTTGTTTCTAAGTTCTATTAAATACTAGCAAGTCAAGTTGTACTAATTTTGGAGCAAAACAGTCTTATACAAATATCTTGTCGTTTAAAATTTAAATATAATTTTACATAAATTTAATTTACCTTGGAAGAAAATAGAAAATGTCCAAATCATAAATCTGGCTTATTAACTAGTCCACTGGAATTTAAAACACATTTTAAACTCAAAACATGATTGTATGTAATGGAAACATTTGCTGATCAGAGCACGAATCTTTTATGTAAGTAAAAGCAACGTATTTATAGAATTAAAAAGTGTATGTTGCAATGCAGTCACTTAGCAGATCAAACAACATAATACAGATGAGTAAATCCTCAGCCCCCAGCCGGAGAGAAAGCAGATACGGTCATCAGATGTGATTACGAACACCAAGACGCCCAGGTAATCCCACAACAGCCAGCCGTGTACCGCTGCTGCCTTTACTGTCCTGGTCCCCAGGGTCCCCAGGCCACACAACAGACTTCCGGGCAAGGCAGCTGCTCCTCCTCCTCACTCTGCCTCCCTCAGAAGTTGCCGAGTGTCAGGAGTAGGGAAGGACAAGACAGGGACAATCCTGAAGCCAGCAAGTATTTCGAAGACAGACAGGGAGCAAGGCGTGGTGGCGGGCACACACACACCTTTAATCCTAGCCCTTGGGAGGCCGAGGCAGGAGGATCTCTGTTGAGTGTGAGGCCAGCCTTGTCTATAGAGCGAGATCCAGGACAGCCAGGACTACACAGGGAGATGCTGTCTCGGGGTGGGGTGGGGGGGACAGAGACAGGGTAGAGAAACATTACCTAGCACAGCAGAATGGAGGAGGAGACAGTGACGGGAGTGCCACACAGAGGCACTGTCCACAGACTCAGAGTCAATTAACCTGCAACAGATGCTTGAGTCAGGGTCAGGCTATGGCCAGGGAAGAGCCACAGAAGGGAAACTGGAGAGGAGGGCGGAAGTCAGCAGCAAAGTTTCCAGTAAACCAGGGCCAGTGTGGCGAGGACCCACAGACTTGAAGCTTTTGCACGTCAAGAGGTGTTATGCATTGAAACCATCCAGGGAACAAACAAAGCAAAGGAAACAGCAAAACCTTCCGCTGCTGTGCACACCGGCTGAGGGAAGGACACGTGTCCACCAACAATAGTGCGAACACAGTTCTGGTTTAGACCGGGTAAGCACTTACTCACAATGAGGGACGTGAAAACACTTGAGCAAAGACGGGGCCATGTCAGACCCAGGAGCCCCCGCCCCACAGCATTCCAGACAGAGCAGAACCAGTGGATGCTAACTCCAGCACTTGCCAAGGGAGGCAGAGGGCGGCAACTCTGAGCCTGCCCTGGGCCCCCAGCAAAACAGTCTGAAACAAAACAAAGAGCGGCACACTAACCCACCACCAGCTGAGATGGAAGTGCAGACTGCAGAGCAGCAGCATCCTGAGCTGCAGGGCTGAAGGGGAAGCCGAGAGGGGAGTGAGGCAGGCAGACGCCGACTTCAGTGCAGGCTACAGCACTATTACATTCACAGAGAATCTAGTAATGCAATGAGAGTAACCAACCCTTTAGGGATAGTCTGAGGAACTGCTGCAGATCCGAAGGCAGCAGAGCTTAATGTCACTGGTTGCTTCTTCCATCAGATTATAGCTCACCCTTTACTGCAGCCAGCCTGAGCTGGAAGGCTCCAAAACACACACCCCCTCAGCGGACGGGGTTGCTCACTGCCAAGAGCTGATGTCTAACACCTCCCTAGCCTCTACCCACCAAGGAAGCAATCACTTAGAACAAAGCCAACAGCTTGCAAATACAACGAAAACACTTGCTCAACCTCAGCAAAAAGCTTCTAAGCCGATGAAGAATCAGCCGGCTGCTATCTGAGAGAAGACAGATATTAAGACACACAAGGTGGAGCTGGAGAGATGGCCCAGTGGTTAAGAGCACTGGCTGCTCTTACAGAAGACCCGGGTTCGATTCTCAGCACCCACATGGCAGCTTATACCTTCTGTAACTCCAGTTCCAGAGGATCTGACACCCTCACACAGACATACATGCAGGCAAAGCACCAATGCACATAAAATAAAAATAAATTATATGCATATATGTATACAAAGACACACAAGGCACTAGCCTGACTCTGTATCTTAGTTCTTGAAATTCAAGAAAATCCAGAACTCTAATGACTTTAGGCATTTCACAGAAACACACACACACACACACAAACACACACACACACTACAAGAGAGGGGCCGACCACCCCACAGCACCCCTATTGTAGTGCTCCACCTGGTATAACTTGTCTACCAGAGTTCTTTTAAATGATAAGCATTTGGCGGTTCATAAGGATGTGTTCACTCAAACTTCTGAAGGGTAGGTTGTAGTCACTATTCCCTTCCCAATACATAAAAAATGTAAATCCATCTTCATTACATCCTAAAAATTGTAAGTAAATTTAAACTCACCTTTCCAACACCATTTTTCTTATTTGTGATTTACTGTGGCAACTGTTACACGGACCAAAATGGGCAGCATTGAGTGGGTGCCACTCAGGAACAACATTTGTAAAGGTGACCAGACTCTTCGAACACCTACAAAAACAGGTACAACGTGAACCCATTTGCTAAATTCATTTGTATTAATTGAACACGGTCAGCTGCTCGCTCGTGCTTCATTTCCCAACATGTATTAGTGCAGTGATGGCCCGCCCTCTCTAGCTAAGCTGGAGACTGCAGACTCCGCACTGACTGCTTTTCAGCTAGGAGAAGTACAGAGGGGTTAACGGCAGTTTCCCAGCACCAATGCCAGACACTTTACTCCAGAGAAAGACCTGTGAGGTCCCACTGTGCACACTGGAGGTTTAGGGTCACTCCTGGTCTCTACTTATCACATCCCAAGATCAGTCCCCAGCTGCAGCAGCCAGTGTCTCTAAACACCGCGAGGGACCCCAAGAGGAAGAAGCATCAGAGGTCCTTGGTGAGCATCCCTTCTCTAAGGCTGTCAAATGTAACACTCAGTGTATGCGGTGCAAACCGACCAGCCATCACTGCCAACAAGAGAGTGCCGTTTTCAAACACGTACAACTTAACTTTCTCACTATTAGAAAAAACTCCCTTGTAGAGCACTTCTGCTTCTGCACAGGTTGTTCAAGCACTGGACTCACTTTATTAGCTTGAATACCTGACGGCAACAGTCAAGATGATCTTCAACGGTGTACAGTGAATCCTAGTTACATCAACTTTAAGAAAACTATTTTATTAACACAGGTGTCATACTGCCAAAGAAACATAAGCTTTTCTCCTCTAAATAACAAATATTGGCATATGGTACCTAAGCAAAGAAAGCACTGGCAGTTAACAATGATTGGTTTGCCGAAAAGCTAACTTTTTAAATGCAAAGCAACATACAGGTTGCTCTGTATGCCCAGACCTGTATGCCCAGACTATGCATCATTCTTTAAGATACGATTAAGTAAAGACTCCGAGTTCTTAGACAGTAATAAGGGTTTTGTCTCCATTAATGTTAATGTGACATTTCTGAGCACTCAGTCTGTGGACCATTAGGCACGGAACGTGGCACTCCCCTGCCAACCAACTCTCAAGCAGTAAGTGCTCCAGCCTCTGTACAGACAATGGAGGCAGACAAACTGGGTCTGCATCAGGACCACCAGCCTCTACAGACCAGTTTCTAGCCTCTCCAGGAAATAACTACTGAGTCAAATAAAAGCCTTACACTGGCACAAAGACTAGAGGCACCAAACGAAAGGCCTAGCTGGAGAGCCTGTCAGAGCAAGTACAGGTGAGTATTTGTGACCTCACGTACACTGACTCAATGCCACTGCATCTTAGCTTTGACTACGTAATTGCTTTTATTTTTAGAATGAAAGAACACTCTAAAGAAACTTAAACAATCACTGTTTGTGTGTGTGTGGTTTCTCAATCCAGGGTTTCTCTGTGTAACAGTCCTGGCATCCATTTTGTAGATCAGGCTGGCCCAAAACTCACAAGAGAGAGTCGCCTGCCTCTACCTCCTGAGTGCTGGGATTAAAGGCATGTGCCACCACTCCCAGCTAACAATTACTTTCAAAGAAATAAAAACCAGATGCAAACCAGAGTGGCTGGTGGCTTCCCCTGGAGCTTTCTCTGAGCTCTGTGCAAACGCTGTTCAAGCCCACTTACCATCTGCCAAAAGCTTGCACTGACTGCTGAGCCACCAGCCCTCTCCAGTGAGTTCATAACTACTTTCCTAAGCAACTAGTCATCTCAACTGGCCACAACAAAAATCACTCCCAGAGGCTAGGTGAGCTCCTGGCACACAGAACACACTCAATGAAGAGCTGTCAAAGTGCTACCTGTGAATTCTAGAAAAGCTGCAATTAAGCTGACTTTAATCATCAGCTCTGTTTATATTATTAAAAACACAGGTAGTGATTAGGGAGTTCAGCACAGTGAGCAAGGGAGCCAAGGAGGCAACAAACAACTCCAAAGGTTTCCTGATTCTACTGCTGAGTTACTAGGAGAAAACCAGACCATGTGTACACATCAGTGGAAACCCAGGAATGGAATACTCACTTGCTTACACAAATATTTTAAGTCACAGTGTGAATTTTCACCCTTTCCTAGCAGTTGAGAGCAACTGATTACAAAGTACACTCTGAGCAGCAGTGGTGGAGCACGCCTTTAATCCCAGCACTCGGGAGGCAGAGGCAGGCGGATCTCTGTGAGTTCGAGGCCAGCCTGGTCTACAGAGTGAGTTCCAGGAAAGGCACAAAGCTACACAGAGAAACCCTGTCTCGAAAACAAAGTCCACTCTGCTGCCTTCACTCCTGCAGCGTTCTCCCAGACTCACCTCTCTTCTGACTGTTCCTACCGTCCAGAGCATCCTTTTTGAGACCATGGCTAGCTGTGTAACAATTTCCTCACATTTTACCTTCTAACTTTTGAAGCTTGCTCGTAGGTGAGCTGCAGTGGGAAGGACTGACTTCTACTGTACTATTATGAAGAATGACCCACAAAGCAGGTTGTCTTTTTTTTTTTGTTTTTTTGGTTTTTTTTAAGAAAGGGTTTCTCGCCGGGCAGTGGTGGCGTACGCCTTTAATCCCAGCACTCGGGAGGCAGAGGCAGGAGGATTTCTGTGAGTTTGAGGCCAGCCTGGTCTACAGAGCGAGTTCCAGGAAAGGCACAAAACTACACAGAGAAACTGTCTTGAAAAACCAAAAAGAAAGGGTTTCTCTGTGTATCCTGGCTGTCCTGGAACTTGCTCTGTAGACCAGGCTGACCTCAAGCTCACAGAGATCCACCTGCCTCTGCCTCATGAGTACTGGGTTTAAGGGCGTGTGCTACCACCGCCCGGCTGGTAGGTCATCTTTTAATAGCCAGCTAGCAGCTTCCCTGGTCTGCTCAAGAGGGGGCATGTCAGACAAGTACCTACCCTCTCTGACTGCACTCCTGAGCCAGAAAACAGAGGTAACCTCTGCTGGATGCTACCATCCACTAAGAGCAGCTCCATGACAGAGGCCTACAGCAAACAAAAGCCTTATCTTTAACAGAAGGGTAAACAAAACACAGTTCCAAGGACTTCTGAGCAGAAGCCCAGCTAAGGGCTTTCCAGAGCGTAAAGGGCGCTATTCTCATCTGTTTCTAACTTCCACTAAGGAAATTAAGAGAACGCCTTTGAGCCATCCTTCAAGCCGTGGATTTGGGTTGTTTTGTTTTGGTTTTTTTTGTTTTTTTTTTTTTGTTTTGTTTTGTTTTTTGGCTAATTTACAGTAGCAAGTCAACTACAGTATAGTCTTGTGTTGCCAACTGTTCTTTAGCTTTAGTGGGCAGTTAGGATGTGGAAGCCAGCTGTGATCCATGCCTCCATTTGCAGAACTCAGAAGGCTGGGGCAAGAAAGTGGCAAATCTGAGGTCAGCCTGAGCTACTTAGCAAGACCCTATCTTAGAAAAAGAAAAAAGAGATGTGCTGGGGTCCAAGACAGGGAGACACAGCTTCTACTCTACCATTCTGGATCCCAAGGCAGAAAGTCTCAAGTCTTGACTAACCTGGGCTACACAGCAAGTCCGGCCTGGGCTATCCTGTAACCTTGTCTGGGGGTGGGGGTGTATCAAGGGTGGAAGTCCCAAGACAGAGTACACTAGAGGTCAAAATGTGTTATTTAAATTACGCTGTTATGAACCACTTCAGCAGACAGAATCCATTAAAAACCCTAAACTGACCTGTTTTGATACTGGTGTCCACAATTGGAACATTCAAAATTCCAAGAAAAAGAGTATGTAAAGAGCTTCTCCACATGGGGGTCTAGTTTTAAGAGTGCAGGAAATGC
>CABHPR010121948.1:0-29189 GCA_902168415.1 Peromyscus melanophrys | reverse complement strand
GCTATTGGCCAATCAGTGTTTATTGACATACAGCGATATCCACAGCATATAGGTTTTAGTTTACTAATACAAATTTAATTTTGTTATACTGTATGTATTTTTCTACTCTTGTTTAGGGTATTATGTGTATGCAGCTCATTTAAAATGTAACATGTAATTAAGAAATAAAGATTAATAGTTCTCTATAGTAGCAAACTTATAGTCATGTTAGATACATTTTCAAGGTCAGAGATATATTTCAGATAGATAGGGAATCTTCAAACACTTCAAAGACCTGCAGAATATGGCATTTAAAATGTTTTAAGAACTTAGACTTTTTATGACAGTGAGACACACCTGCTCCTGGCAGTACCAATTGACCTCAGAAAAGATGATGGGCATCAAAGAAACTCCATGTGGAGTTTACTTTCTTTGTGGCAAAAGTTAGCCACTGGGCAAGAAAATGCCGTTGTCTCAATTGCTGACAGATGCTGTCCAAACTGGACCAGCAGGATGCAAAAGAAGATGACTGCCAGACTTTGCCAAGACAAGGTAGGACAGTCCTTCAGAATTCCTGCTTCACAGGAAAGTCTGTCAGACATGCTAGGCCTGTAGGTCAGAGTTGGATGCCCCAATGTTACAGAGGAACCTTGGGTGACTGTCCAGGCAGCCTGATGTCTCTGTCATTAGGTAACATTTCACCCTTCTGGGGTCTTTGATGGAGTCGTAGACTAAATAGTTGTAATTATAGTTTTCCTTAATTATAATAGAAAGTAAATTAAGTACAAAACTTTAGACTCACCAAGATAAGATAGATAATAGAGTATTTTCTCTAATTTTTCCAAATACAAATAGACCAGATATTGTAGCTGTAATTCTTACTTGATAACTGTTTTTGTTGTATATAATCTTACTATGTTAAAGTTAAAAATCTTCCTTTTAATTAGACAAAAGGGGGAAATGCTGTGAAATAATCCTCTTGTACACTGTAAATATCTGTCACTCAAATTGGTTTAATAAAATGCTAATTGGCCAGCAGCCAGGCAGGAAGTATAGGCGGGTGACCAAACTAAGGATGATGGGAAGGAGAAGGGCAAGGTCAGAGAATGGGTGCAAATGCAGAGAAGCAAGATGAGAATGCCAAACTGAGAAAAGGTGCCAAGCCATGTGGATAAGAATTATGGGTTAATTAAAGTGTAAGAGCTAATTAGTAATAAACCTGAACTATGGCTGAGCATTTATAATTAATATAAGCCTCTGTGTGGTAATTTGAGAAGTGGCTGTGGGTATTTGGGAACTGGAGGTAGGGACAGGAAATGTCCAATTGCATGGGCTCACCTGTAACAGCTTGCCTTCATGAGAACTGACTATTTGAGGCAGCTTTAACCCCTTGCAAAGGTGGTGCCCCAGCGACTTACTTCCCAGGAGGCCCTAAAGCATGAAGATTCTTACTTCTTACCTCCCTATTGATGAACAAGCTAATACACCAAGTTTGGGGGATGTCCAATCTATACAGCCAGAAAAGCTCAAACTACTACCAAGAAGGGGGTGGGTATGTCAAAACCAGGAGGCCCTGAGCAGGAACTGTCCCTCATGCTGTGGAACAGGAGGACTCCTAGGATGAGACCAGGGACCTCTGGCCTGGCTTCCTTTTTATCTTCTTTCTTCTATGGGGTGGCAGTTAACCCAGATAGGCTTCCTGAACCTTGAACCTCTCCCTGCAGGACAGAGCCCAAGTTCAAGTCCCCACCACTGCCAGCTGCCTCTCTGCTACGATTCCAGGAACTGAGGCCTGTCGATTGGGCCTGGTTTCAGGTGTTGGGCTTCTGGCTGTTTACCTTCAGTCATGTGGCTGCTGGAGCAGACAGCTCAGGCAGCTGGGAATGTGGTCAGCTGTCAGGCTGCTTTCCAGGCTGAGATGGGAAGTGCATGGGTCTTAGTGGAGAGAGAGTTAGAAGTAAATGGGACTGTGAGAGCCCTGGGGAGCTGGGCAGGCCCCTCAGATCAGAGCTGAGAAGCGCTCTTCTTCAGGACCCCCCCCCCTCTAGCCTTAGAAGCGCTGCCACACCCAGTAGCACCTGTCTCAGCCCCTTTCCTCACAGTACTTGAGGCTGGGGAAAGTCCCGTGTTACCTTCTGCACTTTCCGGGAGCCCAGGCTGCACAGGAAGTAATGCTTTATCACAGAATAATGCATCCTGGGAATATGCATAAGTCAACATCCAATACAGGAGCATTTATGTGGCAACCTTTGACCTGCAGATTCTGAGATGGATGTAGATTCTGTCCCCAGGAGGTACAGCAGGTGCGTGTGGTAACAAGTGAAGCTCATACTTTGCCATGAAATTCAACACTAAATAATACATTAATATAACACGTTTTCCTGTGTGCATGCACGTTTGTGAATATTCATGTGGTGGTGGTGGGGTGCACATACACAAATGTAGGTGTGTTAGAGTCTCTCAGTCAAACCCAGAGCTCACTAAGCTGCATTGCTTTCTCTGAGGAACCACTGAGCCATTTCCTAGCCCAGTGTGTAATATATTCCTTAAAAAACTGTGTGTGGATGCTTCGCCTGCATGCATGTCTGAGCACTACATGGGTGTCTGGTGCCCACAGAGGCCAGAAGAGGGCATTGGATCCCTCAGGACTGGAGTTACAGACAATTGTGAGCAGCCATGTGGGTGCTGGGGATCAAACCCGGTCCTCTGGAAGAGAAGGTAGTGTTCTTAACCACTGAGCCATCTCCCAGTCCCCTCAATGTAATGCATTTTTTAAAAATCAAAATGAATGCAAAACAACAAATGATGTGTAAAATAATCAAGCATTTAAATAAAGGCAGGCTCCAACTCACACATAGTTTATTCTCTTTCCCTGGCCCAGTCCTGCCGACTTATTCTAAAGAGAGTTTGAACACCATTTTCAATTTGATTGCCTGCTAGGTGACATTAGGTTAAGTGACTGGAAGGCCTTGAGCCTCCATTACCTCATCTGTGAAATGCGAGAAATGATCAACCTTAAAAGTTGTCCTGAGGGTTAAATGGGGGACTGCCTCCGATGTCACACCAGTCCTTCGTCCTAAGCTTTATAGGACCCATCGTGAACCAGAAATAATCTCTTTAGCACCGACTCCAACTGCCTGTGCACAGCCGACATGTATGCCTGTTGAATACTTAGATTAGCTATGGGAACAGAAGTGCGTTCAGGGCTCTCAGCTGACGGGTGACGCTGACATACACACAGGATGTGAAGAACCTCATCAGAGGCTGGAAATGCAGATCTCTGGGACCCTGGACCAGAACTGTGCGTAAGCCAGAGCCATAAAATTAAAATACCTGCAGTAACCTAAGAGATCTGTGCGCAGGACACAGACACCTGGTGGGTGGCCTCATGTGTTGTACTTTCACAAATCGACAAGAAACAGATGAAGAACACGGAAGGGAAATGGGAAATGAGCAACATATTTAAACAGGAAATTTCACACAAGAAATACAAAGGACCAGCCATCCATGGAACTGTGTTCTACCTCAGCGAGAGTCAGAGGAGTCCAAAAAGAATTACGTAAAAACCCTAACTTCTAAAAGTCACAGTTCCCAATCATAGCAGGGTCGGTGGGAGCAGCCCATACTTGCTAGAAGGAGAGCAGATGGATTTTCTGCAGGGTGACTTGAATGAAAAGCTTTGAAGCCCTGCCAGCTCTTTGACTTGGTAGTGGCCCTCCTAGAAGTAACATGTATGGTAAACTAACAGCAGGTGTTGTTTAGGGACAACTAAGAGCTGTGTAACAGGACGAGACCTCATCTGAGTGTCCTGTGGTAGGGGATTCTAAACATCGCTGGGTGATAAGGTTGAGAATTATATTTTCTGCTTTCCTTTCTTTAAAGTTTATTCATTTTGTGTTTGATGTGTACATGTGTGTGCCCCCCTGAGTTCATGCAGACCACGTGCCTGCAGGTACCTGTGGAGGCTAGAGGGCATTGGATCCCCTGGAGCTGGAATTACAGATGGGACACTTGATGTGGGTGCTGGGAACCAAACACAGGTCTTCTGAAGAGCAGCAAGGCCTCTTAAACTCTAAGCCCTTCCCTTGTCCTTCTGCCTTCCCTTAAAATACATTACACTGAGGTGTAAGCACTTAACGTGAGATCTTTTATAGCCAGATTTTAAGTGTACATTACTTCTTGCTGTGGACACAGCATTGAAGAGTACACTTTTAAGAGCTTATTCTCCCAGTTGCTGGTAACCACTATTGCATTTTTTCATTTCATATACTTGGCTCTTGGAGATTCTGAATGTAAGTGGGATTGTGCAATATAATCTTTCAGACACTGGCTTAGTTCGTTTAGCAAAATATCCTCAATGTAGCATATTAAATACTTTATGTGCATTGTGCATGTGCAGATACAGGTGTGCTCATCCACATCTGAAAGCCAGAGATCATCACCACCAGGAGTCTTTCTCTACTGCTCTCTGCCTTAGCTTCGGAGACAGGTTCGCTCCCTGAACTTGCTGGAGTGGCTGACCATTGGACCTCTCAGAACCACCTGCTCTGCCCTTCCCTCATTCCCCCAAGCTTTTCTGAGGGTGCTGGGAATCTGAACTCAGCTCCTCACACTTGCACTTTATCTACGGAACCATCTCCCCAGCCCAGTTTCCTTCTTTTAAGATACTGAATCACACCAATAGCAGGAGGTGTATATACACACTGTATTTTCTTTATCCATTCATTTGCTCACAGCTCCGAGTCTGGAGAACTGGGGACAGCGCTGCAATGCTTGTGTTCCTCTATCTCTATTAAGATCTTGGTTAGTGCTTTGGGTAAATCCTGGGCACAAGATTGCAGGGTCACGTGGTACTTCCATAGTCTGCTTTTTGGCTTCTCTGTATACTCCCAGAACACATGTTACCTTTTACAACAATTTTGTTTTAGAAATGAAAGAACTTGAGGGTCTGATTATCCAGGGGAGCAGGGGAGTGTGTGTGACTTGCACCTGTGACTCTTGGAGCTGTTGTGTCCAGCACTCTCGTCCTGGGGCCCTGAAGAAGGAATGGGGCTGGCCGCTGAGCCCCAGCTGTGTGTTGTTGTGAAACAAAGTGGTCAGGGCAGTGTGGGTGGAATCCGGGAGGCCTGGCGCACATTTTTGCAGCATATGGCTGACTTATAATAAAATAAAGAACAAAGTTTTTGAGCTGAGTGATTGCATCATCAAATACCACAGAGCCTAAGAGGAAATCTCCTAGCAGTTGCTTAAAGCTAATTGTTCTGTGAAGGTCACAGAGTGCTGTGTGCCTTAGCAGCATGCTTAGGAAAGTTATACAAACAGCTCACGGAATTGCTGGCAGAAACCAAATTGATATTTGAGTTTACTGTATTTTCACGAAGTTATTTTTCCCTATAGGAGATTTTTTTTTTTTTTTTTTTTTTGGCAGTGGAAAATACAGACCCTCTAAGGATTTGGCAGACCTCTAGGACGTCAGTCCTTGGCTACCTGCTTACTCAAACTGCACATCTCCCAACCTCCTAAGTAAGCAAGGTAGGAAACAGACAGCTGAGATGGTGTTGGAATTCACACTCTTGGACATCGATGCTTTCAGCAGCCTAGACTTGGAACCTCTAGGACAGTAATTGGTGTATTGGATTGCCCAAGGCCAGTGGGGATCAGGGAGGCCAAGGCCCTTTTAGTAGGGAGGTGCCTCATTTCTGCATCCCCATGCCCTGCAGAGCTGAGGATTGAGCTCAGAGCCATATGCACTCCACAACCGAGCTACGTCTTGAGGAGATGTGGAGAGCTGCTCTGCACAGGCTGGACAGTTGTCTGTATGTACTGTGACACTAAATACTAAATAGGCCAGAGGGAGAAATGGAGCCGGAAATCAGGAATTATGACAACCAGGACAATGAGTTTGGGGAGGAAGTGTTGACAAAGACAAGTTCCATTTATCTAGCTGCCATTTATTGACACATGTTCACATGATGTCTCAGGCAATAAGTGCTTTAGACACATGCCCTCAGATCATTCTCACAACCCAAACACTATTTCCATGTCCCTCCTAGGATTACAGAAACCAAGGTGTAGGAAATACAAGTAACTGTCACAAATCATACAGCCAGTGAGTAGAATAGTTAAAATATGAGCCCAGATCTGTCCGAGTCTGAGGCCCAAGCTCTTGATTGTCTAAAGAAATACACTGGAGAATCTGGCAAAGGAGAGGGCCAAGCAGAGCGTGCTCTGGCAGACAAAAAGGTTGCAAAGTCACACACCGAGAGCCAGGTGCTGGAGGCCCTCGCCTTGTGTCTGGCTGTGGTGGGAGGCAGACTCTGGCCAGCCCACAGACTGGTCAGGGCACGTGCACACTTTGGCTGGATGTGGTTGGGGCCCTGGGCTCTGCTCCCAGGCCTTGCCACATCTTGCCCTTTAAATCCACGCCTCTCCTGGACTGTCTTTCTTGAGCCGTTGGTGCTACAAGACTCTGCCTCTGCCTCTGCTCCCCACCTCTCCTCCAGATGCAAAGGAGCTGTGACCTGATGCTGCCAAGCCAGGGAAGATCCTCTCAGGAAGTCACCAGGCACCTGGCACGGGTGGCCCCTGGTCCCACCTTTATGCTTCTGCATCAACATGTACCCCCAAGAGGCAGGAGAGGGTAATGTCAACCTATCAGATGCTCATGCTCACCCCTGTCAAGGCCTGTAGAGTCCTGCTCTGCAAGCTTCCGGTGTGGGGAGAGGCTAAGGCTGGGAGTACCTGGAGGCCTGGTGCTGTTCTGTGTCTGTTGACTAGGGTCAGAGGCTGGAGCTGATTCCATGCCTGGAACAGAACAGTGGAGCTGGGCAGGCTTTCAGGAGCTTACGAAGAGAGGAGCGGCCAGTGACCTTGCAGCCCTCACGGTGGCTGTTGGTTTAACTGCACGTGGAACCTTTGCTTTTAAGCTGCTCTTACATTTTAATTTTTGTTCCATTTTCAAAGAATTAATTTTAATGTAATTATGAAAATCCATAATATATCCATTAATGTTAGACATTATTCAATGATTCAATTCAAAAGAAAGTTTTTAACATTTGGGGCCTTATGGTATGTGATAGGTGGTCTTCACTGTCTATTTGATTCTAGAATCACCTGGGACACACTTCTGGGCAGTTCTGTGAGGGTGTTTCCAGGGGATCTGACCAAAGAAGGACGCTCTATCAGAACGCGGTAGTGCCTTCCACAGACTGAGGTCCCGTGCTGAATAAAGGGGGGAATGGAAGAAGGCAGCTGAGCACCAGCGTTCCTCCCTCTCTGCTTCCCGACCAGGTATGATGTGGCCAGCTGCCTCACACTCATGCAACATGGCTTCCCCTGCTAGGATAGGTTCTGCCCTCAAACCATGAACCAAAAGAAACGATCTCCCTAAATTGCTCTTAAAGTATTTGGTCATAGAAATTAGGAAACATAGCTAATGCATGGTATATAGAAATAATGTTATTAAGTAATAATAATTTTGTTTAAAAGAAATATTACGGTTAGTGTAAATACATCCAAGCACAAGTTATATTAAATGGGAATTTCGCTGAAGAAATAAAATGGAAATAAAAACTAAAAGCAAAGAGAGAAAGAATTAGTATAGATTTCTGACTCCATACAAACATCATGCTGATGCACTTTTAAAGTGACTAATGGATCATTTCACATATTGGATAATTTCTCTTATTGGATAATGGCGGGTGCTGGATTGAAGACAGATAAAACGATGGAGGGCTGGTTAGGCCAGACTCCATTTGTGGAGCACCAGACTTGGTGGAAAGGTCTGTTTGTAGAAAATAGAAGAATAGGTTTGTTCAAGAAACTCCGTGAGTCTCCCATCTGTGTCTCTGCCCTCATGTTATGCTATGATTCATGCCGTGAACTGTCCCATTTCAGGGAACTTAATGATGAAGATGAAATGAGCCAACATTATTATATTCAATGTGCCAGGCACTCCAAGCACGTCATCTCATTTAATGTAGTAACCTCAGGGGACAGATGTTCTCTTTTGCATATTGTAGATGAAGTCACCAAGGCTTAGAGATCAAGTGACTGCCCCACAGCCATAGGAATGGAAGAAAACAGCCATTTGCACAGTCTAGTGTTAAATGTACTCTTCTCATGGTCCTGCTCTGCCTCTTTGTGAGCACAGTGCAGTCTCAAGGGTCTCTGTTCCCCACACTACAGTGGGGTGACTGTTCTAGGACCTTCCACACACTGGTGGATGCTGGTGCTTGTGTTCACAGGGAATTATATCATTTATTGAATCCAGGAAGAATGTTCAGAGCTAAGCAAGGAATAACAGGGAGATGTGTGTGGAGAGCTCAACTAGCCTGGTCTCATAGGGATAGGCAGAGTGGCCTCTGGAGCTGGGGTTGGGGTAGCGATGGAGTCTGTGGGCCTTCCCAGCATGTGGTTGAGGGCAGGCTCTGAACCTTAGAGGCTGCTCCAAGGAGGCTTCTGCATTTATTTCCTAGGGCTGCCTCAACTTAGCACCACAAACAGAAAAATTGGTCTTCTCACAGCTCTAGAGAGTGAAAGTTCAGAGTCAGGTTGTAGGCAGCAACAGTCCCCCTGGATTCTGGTTGTAGACAGCTACAGTCCCTGTGGTTCCAGTTGGAGGAGTTCTTAAGTTCTGTTCTGCAGTGTGGGGACCACTCCACCACTGGTGACTCACCAGTTCTGGAGACATCTGAGCAGCGCTTCTGCTGAGAGGAGTTGAGTGTTTGGGAAAAGCACCAAGTAAGATTCCTGCCTTCTGGCTTTCTCTGCTGTTCATCCCTTGCCCTGACTCTTCCCACCACTGTGATCTGGCAGATTAGAGGGACGTGGACTTAGGGTGAAGCCCAGCTCCATCACTCACAAACCACCTAACCTCAGAAGTGTTACATCACACCTCTTGAAGCCTCATTCTGCCTGGCTGCAAGGTAAACCATCTCTTCTTACTCAGCCTTGTGAGGCTGGAAGGAAGCAGTCAGCAGAGAGCACACACCACCAGTGTGCAGTATGGGGCTGCTTCCTTCCTTGCCTGTCCTTACTACGGAGGAGGAGGAGGAGGCAAAGGGCTGGATGCACCAGCTGTGGCTTCTCCAGTTCAACTACTGTTTATTGATCACCTGCTGGGTACCTGGCTTTGTGATGCACTGAGTAATAAGATTAACTCTCGTCCTGTAGGCTCACATACCCACATAAAACTATAGTAAGTTTCTTTGTCCCATGGCCTCCTTTGAGCTCATGAACTTCCCGAGAACCCTCATGGTCTGGTAGCCTGAGATCTTGTCAGTGCTTCTGACCATGTAGAGATTTTCAATGTCTGCTCTGTGCAATGCTTGTACACTCCTGATCTTTACCAGGTTCTCTGTGGTCTTAATATCCCCATTCTACTTGAGGGAGCTGAAGAAAAGTCATGAAGAAAGCATGGTTTGGCTTCTACATGGCCTGTTCATATCCAAATACTAGTTTGCTAGTGTCTTTTAGCAGATTCCATCCTACAATGTTTAATCAAAGACACTAGCATGACAGAGTTACTCTAAAACCTCCCGTGGGGAACTGGTTCCAAGAACTAGCAGCAATGGCGGCATGTCTTGATGCTGAATGACCTCAGCTGGAGTAGTCCTGGAAAGGAGCGCGTCCATCTGAGTCTACCTTCTAGTGCACCCTCTTTGTTCTGTGTCTGCTCACACGCTGGCTCGTGTGTATCTGATGGATTTGTTCTGTGTCTGCTCACACTCAGGCTCACATGTAACTGATGGATGCTTGGAGATAGTAACTTTACCTGTAGAGTTAGTATCTGATTCTCTTATGCATATTTCATTTTACTGAGGCTCAAAATGAGCTGTTTCTATTTAAGAGGCAGGGCCATTACATAAGGTTCCAAGCTTGGGGGCAGTGTTCTTTAACACACATGTGCAAATGCATGCACACACACAGAGAGCCAGGGTTGAGAGGTTGAAGAAGTCATAAAGGGCTTTGACAGAGTTCCCTGGCTCTTAAGGATGGAGTGTCAGGGACCCCTAAATGGCAGTGCCCATGTCCTAAGATGGCATCCCAGGCCTAACCTAGGCCAGGTTCTTACTATCAGGTAAACAGAAACCTAAACTCAGCATTCCTCAGAAACCTCATAATATGGGTTCCTGTTTGTCAGGAACATCACTGCTTCCCTTCTCCACGTCAACTGACAGGGACAGACTGCATCTCATTCCCAATTAACCTGAAAAGCCTGCATCAGCTCAAGGACACTCCTCCACACTGCTGACTGTCACATACAACCTGCTTGCTCTCCCCTAAGCTGTTGCTCTCTACCCTCCGAGGCTGCTTTGCAGTTTGCCTTCTAAAAAACTGTGTTTTCTAACCATGAGGTGGTCTAGTCCGGTGGTTTCACTGAGCCTCACTTACATTTGGTGTCAAAACATGAAAGGGATACTTGGATCCCTGAAATCTCTCCTGTAACTGAACCAAACGCTGACTTGGCCTTCCTAAGCATGGATCACTTGCCTCTGCCAGCCTCTTCCACCCACCATACTCCACTCCAAACAGCACATCTCTTTGGCCACTTCTACCTTCTATACCCACTCATCTCTCCTCGCCTACTTGGGTAAGTGTCTTTCTCTTGAAGGTGTTTGCCCAGTCTCTCTCTCTTGCTCAACAGAAGCCATATTGATATGCCAGGCAGTCTTCCAAACCTTTTAGGCACCCCATTACATGGACAGGGATGCCTGTCCTCTGTGATTCTGGGCATCTCTCTGGCATCTTGGTCCCCAGGGATGCCCTTGGACTGAGACTAACTGTGCTTACCCCTTACCACGTTGCTCTCCCTGTGCTCCACTCATATCCCATCTGTCCTCAGGATAGAAAGAGGTTCCGGCCTTTGTTGCCTCCACTCAGGTATACCATTGGATCCCTCCTTCTGGTAGGCTACTGTTCGCAGCATCTACTTCCCGGAGTTAGAAAGAAAAGGTCTCCTAAGTCTCCTACCTCCTTTCTTTTCTCTGCTCCTGGAGATTGCTTGCTGACATCCTCTCTTCAATGCCATCTCACCTCCTCCCTCTAACCAACCATGGGCTCTTCCCACTCAAAATTAGACTCTTCAACTCCTCTTATACCTTTCCCTCCTCAGACTCTGGGATATGATTAAGGCTCCCATAAGGTGGTAAATTTCGGCAAACTGAGGCGAGTCACCCAGAGACCAGATGAGAATCCTGCTGAGTTCATTGCCCAACTCTCAGAGGCTCTCCTTCGGCACACCAGACTAAATCCTAGTTCTCAAGAGGACATGCTTGTCCTCAGCTCTCACTCCCTGTCCCAGTCAGTTCCTGTTATTAGGAGAAAACTTAAATCCTAGATGATGACCCTCAACCCCCTCAGAGAGATCTGACTATGGCATTTAGTGTTTAATGGAAGGGAGGAGCAGGAAAGAACTGAAAATCTTCCTGTGTTAGCAGAAATACCAGCTCCTGGAAGCAACCCCAAGGCCACCTCCAGAGGAGATGGAACACCAACAGACTCCATGTGAGACCTACCTCTAGTAGAAGCACTGGTCACTGGGAAAAGAACTGTCCTGTGCCTTGCCCATTGCCAGGACCTTGGCCAAACTGTCAGGACAGGCAGGACACTGCAGGGGTGACCACCCTTCTTTTCCTTTCCAAGGCAGTCAGTCCCCCAAGTTCTCTCTCCACAGGAGAATCCCTCAGAGCTTCTGGGCCTGGTGGCCACAGACTGATGCTGCCCAGGCATCCCTCCCCCAGCAAAACCATTGAGACGGTCACAGAAGAGCCCAGGGTAACTGCACAGATATCTGGTAAGTCCCTGTCATTTTTAATTGACACAGGGGTTACTTTGTCTATATTTCCTGTGCACTCTGGCAAAACCTATTGTGCTCAGATCTCTGTGATGGATGTTGACAGCTGGCACCATCAGCCTAGGGTTACAAGTCCTCTCCTCTGTTCCCTTTGGGCCACCAGGTCACTCGATCATTCCTCAATGTGCCCATCCCTGTAATTGGGCAGGAATAAAGCGCCAAATTAGACTTTTCCCTTTCTTTTTATCCACCTCCTTCTGGAACTTTCCCTTTCTGGTCTCTGAGAGTCTCCTGGTCCCAGCCCCACCTTCACCAGACAGTTTAGCCACCTTGCCACCCTCTGCTGTAGAAATAAGCAGGTCTCCACCAGCTCCTCGCCTTTCTGGCTTTACAGCTTTGAGTGCACAGGACAGACATGTTGCTTGCTGGTGATACAAATTTGAGATCTTTCAAGGAAAGTTTAAATTACCCAAGTCTCTTAGATAAAAAGCTGCAAACCAAGACTCAACTACCTGCCAGTCTATATTGGTTAATAAAAAACAACAACAACAAAATGGAGCTTCCCAACAGGCTCATAAACTCTGTCACAAGGGCTTAAATAACATGAGTAAGTAGAAGTCCTTGATTTTAAGACACACTCAGTCCTCCCCTAACAGACAAAACCTATGAAGAACTTCATGGACATTGTTAATCTTCTGCAACAAGTTATAAAAAGACAAGAGACAGCTACCACCTTATTTCTTTCATTGACTTACAAAAATACAAATTCTGATTAGACCTATAAATGTTTCAAGTGTAAAAGTCAGGCCTTGATTTTTCCTAGTGCTGATTTCCTACTGTGATAGGTAAACTCACAAACAGGTTTCAGTAAAAAAGCAAAGTTAAAACAGCCATGTTGTTGCTGACTTAACAATTGCTTTTCACTATTCCTTTATGTTCCAATGATAATTCGAAAAAGCTTTCTTTTGCAATGACTACTCTCAATAACCAAGTACCTATGTCTCATGATATTAAGAAACAAACAAACCGTAAGCAAGAAGATCAAATGGATGTTAAACATGAAAAGAATTTTAATAAAAAGATTTATATGCGAAAGCTAAGATGAATGGATGTGATTGCATGGGGAAAGGTAAAAAGTTTAAATACGTTGAAATGAAGGTTAAAATGATGGGTTGTTCCCAGGTGGAAAGGGAAGAACAAGGCTAATGTAAGTTGTTTGAAAGAAAATGGCCCCCAAAAGGAGTGGCACCAAGGGAAGTGTGGCCTTGTTGGAGCAGGTGTGGCTTTGTTGGAGGAAGTGTGGCACTGTGGAGGTGGGCTTTGAGGTCCCCTATGCTCAAGCTACACCTAGTGAGACAGACCACTTCCTGTTGCCTGTGTGTCAAGACCTAGGGCACTTCTCCAGCACCAGGTCTGCCTGCATGCCACCATGTCACACCATGATGATAATGAACTAAACCTCTGAAAATGTAAGCCTCCCATTAAATGTTTTTCCTTATAAGAGTTACCATGGTCCTGGAGTCTCTTCACAGCAATAGAAACCCAAACTAAGACAGGAGTCATGAGGGTCTGAGAAAGTGATTTAAGAGACTTAAAGATGATAATATGGTATCAAAATTTCAAAGTTCAAAATTTAACTATCAGTGTTAAACCTCCATTTAATCCAATGGGGTTGTCATAAGTGATTCATCTCGTTTTGGTGGCAGTTATAAACACTGGCTACTAAGACTTTAAAAACAGTAAACCATAGTCATAGACTCAAAAAACTTTAAATTTCCTTTAGTCATTTCAAAGGTATTCATGTTTATGTTGATAACTTTTCAGGATTTATTTTTGCTATGTCTCAAAAATATGATTCTGCTCGAGATGTTTGAGGCACTTACTTATTTTATTTTTATTGAAAATAAGTTTTTGTGCCAGGTGTGGTGGTGCACGCCTTTAATCCCAGAACTCAGGAGGCAGAGATGGTGCCTCTCTGTGAGTTCCAGGACAGCCAGGGCTACACAGAGAAACCCTGTCTCTAAAAACAACCAACAGTCTACAGGTTTTCATAAGGTCTATTCTGATTATGATTCCTCTCCCCCAACTCCTCCCAGATCCTCCCCTCCCTACCAACCCCAATCTACACCCCCTTTGTCCTCTCTCTCATCAGAAAACAAACAAGAATCTAAAAAACAATAAAATAAGATAAAATAAAAACAAACAAACCTAAATTGGATAAAGCAAACAAACAGAAAAACAAAGAACCAAAGAATAAGCACAAGAAACACACATAGACACAGAGACACCCACATTGGCAAACACAGAAATTCCATAAACATGCAAAATCAGAAACCATAATATTTAAGCAAAAGACCTTTAAGGTAAGAAAAGAAAAAATAAATGTCCAGACAAAGCACTGTGAGACAAAAAACAACAAACAAACAAGCAAACAAACTCTAAAAATATCATAGCTAGTTTTGTGTTGGTCATTTTGTGTTGATCGTGTGCTGGGCATGGGGCCTGCCCTTAAGAGCAGTCCATATATACAGTGGGACTCTGTTGGAGAAAACTAATTTTTCATTTGCTAGTGGTTATTAATTGGAAATAGGATATATCCACTTCCATTATCAGCACTGGGACCCCATCAGGCCCAGACCTTGCAGGCTTTTTACATGTTGCCACAGTCTCTATGAGCACATGTATGCATTTGTCCTGCTGTATGTAGAAAGCTTTGCTGTTGGCGGACTTCTCTTTCCCGGCTGCCAGTTCCCAAATAACTGACACAGAGACTCAATATTAATTATAAATGCTTGGTCAATAGCTCAGGCTTATTACTAACTAACTATTACATCTTAAATTAACTCACTTCTATTAATCTATGTATTGCCATGTAGCTCATGGCTTTATCTGTCCTCCAGCAGCAAGCATGTCTTGCTCCTCCTGCGTCTCCTGGCAACCTCTCAGACTCCGCCCTTCTTCTTCCCAGTGTCTAGTTTTCCTGTCTAATCTTATTCTGTCCAGCTATTGGCCAGTCAACTTCTTTATTAAACAAATCACAGCATAATTTACACAGTATACAGAAGGATTGTTCCATGGAATTTCCCCCTTTTTGTCTAAATAAAAAAGGAAGGGTTTGACTTTAACATAGTAAAATTATATACAACAAAACAGTTATCAAGAAAGAATTACAGTTACAGTATACAGTCCATTTGTATTTGGCAAATTTAGAGGAAGTACTCTATTATTTATCTTATCTTTTTGAGTCTAAGGTTTTATACCTAATTACCTTTTATCATAAATAAGGAAAACTTTAACTGTGACTATCTAGTCTTCAACTCCATCAAAAACCCCAGAAGAGTGAAATGTTACCTAATGACAGGGACGTTTGGCTGCCTGGACAGTCACCCAAAGTTCTTCTGCAACATTGGGGCATCCATCTTCAGCCTATAGGTCTAGTATATCTCATAGATTTTTCTGAGAAGCAGGACTATCCTACCTTGTCTTGGCAAAGTTTGGCAGTTGATTTTTGTGTGCGTGTCCTGCTGTCCAGTTTGAACAGTATACTGTCAGCAATTGAGGTAAGGGCAGTTTCTTGTCCAGTGGCAAACTTTGCCATAAATAAAGCAAACTCCATATGGAGTTTCTTTGATGGCCATCATCTTCTCTGAAGTAGATTGGTGCTGCCAGGAGCAGATATGTCTCATTGTCATACAATGCCTTATATTATTAAAACATCTTAAATGCCATATTCTATAGATCTCTGAAGTGTTTGAAGACCACCTATCTATCTAAATATATCTGTGTATGACCTTGAAAACATACCTAACATGATTATCAGTTAGATTACTATAGATGACTATTAATCCATATTTCTGAATTATACATTACATTTTTAAATGAGTTGCATAAGCACAATACCCCAAACAAGAGTAGAAACATACATATAGTATAGTAAAGATAACTCTAAATTTATATCAATAAACCAAAATCCATACCAATGTAAAATATTTGAGATCAATAGCTGTTTTTTTGGATTAAAGTAGATTCAATAATCTACCCTTATGTCCTATCATTTCTATATCCCCACTTTTTCTTTTCAGAACAAGATCCCAAAATCTAATCTCCTTTGTTCAGCTTTTTTTCTGACCATTACCAATAACAACTTGTAACCAACCCCCCTTAAATGATAGCAAACATCCATAACGTCATTTTCAAGACTTCTTCCTGTTGTTTAGGGGTGCTGGTATCTTTGGGGGAACCTTGAGAAAACTGGGATAATAATGAATTCCTGGCTGGAGTAGTCTGTGAGGTTGGACCATCTCAGCAAGCAGCCTTGAAGCTATTTAGAATGCAGAATCTGAAGAGACTGTAACAGAGGCATTTTGAAATGCAGGGTCTCCTGGGCCATCAGTTTTCGTTGGTGTTTGGTCCTCTTGTTCTGAAAATACATAAATGTTTATAGGTAACATATATGACAAGTATGAATATGTGGTGTGTACAAGTCAGTTAAAGATGTGTTTGTTTGTTTCATGTTTGAGCAGGTGAAATATATGTTATGTGTCTTCTAGTTCTTCTAGGTTTATTTTTTATGTCTGTAGCCAGGACTTCAGGGGGTCTTCCCCAATTAAACCTGATTTACTTTAACTTAGAATGAAATCACAGCTTCTCATTTCCTGTGGAAATAAAAGCATAATCTCTCCCCCAAAGCAACATACCTTTTGACTTAAAATTTAAAGTCAAGATATTTTTAAAATATATAGGTTGGTTTAATCTAGCAGCTGTTATAATCCAGTGTCTCTTAGAAGCCAAAAAATTCAAAGAGAACATAATAGCATACAGTATCCAGACTCTCTGTGTATTTCCCATCTTTATGTGGCTTTTTTCTTTTATATTACTTTAATCCCTTTTAAAGGACTTTATTTTATTATTTTAAAACTATATATTTCTTTTTTATGACTATCTAACACCTTTTTTTCTTTTCTCTCCCAAGCCTTTGCACATTTTTAAACAAACTATAACCTGTTTAGAGGTTTTTTTTTTTTTCCATCTGAATCTGTCTTTAAGGCACATCTGTAATCTTTTTCTGACCGCATGAGCCTTTAAATTGCTAAGCAGCGTGGCTAGGACCTCCGCCTCTGCATTGGTGGCTGGCTCTGCCCTGCCTGGTTCCCTGAGAGCCTAGCTTCACTGCAGAAGAACCAGTGTGAGAGCCACATTTACTACCCCAACTCTGGGGAGTTTGGGGGTCCACACTGCCACCACGTAGCATGCTGCCCACTGCTCATAAACCCCATTTAAGCGTTCAGTAGCAGGGCCTCTTACAAGAGCCATGCCCATTTTTGTCACTAACACTGAATGAAGAAGTCATCTTTTAATGGAGCTGCGACTCTGTTTGCCAACAGCAAACACAGCCTACCCGAGAAAAGGCAGTTACCAAGAAGCTGCACTTGACTCTGTTTTTGTTTGTTTAGAATCCTTTTTTAAGCTTTGTTAGGTGTTATGTGGAAATTCTGGCCCCACATTGGAACTCCATTTGTTAGCAGACTTTTCTGTCCCAGTTGCCAGTTCCAAATAACCTACATGGAGATCAATGGTAATTATAGCTCAGGCTTATTTCTAACTAGCTCTTACAACTTAAATTAACCCATTTCTATTAATCTATGTATTGCCACGTGGGCTTGTGGCTTTACCTGTTCTCCAGCATCATGTCTTGATCCCCCTGCGTCTCCTGGAGACCTCTCAGACTCTGCCTTTCTTCTTCCCAGTGTCCTTAGTCTAGTTTTTCCCACCTAACCTTATCCTGTCCAGATATTGGCCAGTCAACTTCTTTATTAAACCAATCATAGCATAATTTATACAGTATACAGAAGGACTATTCCACATTACCTTATTTCATGGTGTTCTCCACTTCCTCTTCCACAGGCTTCCCTGAGCCACAAGGGAAGGAAATTGATGGAGACATTTACATTTAGAACTGAGTATTCCATGGTCTCTCATTCTCTGTACAATTTACAGCTGTGGGTCTGTGTATTTATTCCCATGTGCAGCAGGACGAAGCTTCTCTGATGATGGTTGAACAAGACACTGCTCTGTAAGTATAACAGAATGTAGTTAGAAGTTATTGTATGGCTACATTCCTTTAACTCAACAACACTATTTGGCTTTCTCCTAGGTCCCTAGCCTATCTAGTCTTGGGCTCTTCACCTGAGCAGTGTCAAGGAGGTGTTCCATCTTGTGAAGTGGGCCTTAAATCCAATCAGATATGGGTTGGTCACTCCCACAGGATTTGTGCCACGGTTGCACTAGCACATCTTGCAGGCAGCTCACAACTGTACACTGAAGGATTTGTAGGTGGGTTGGTGGCTACCTTTCTCCTCTGGAGCATGCAAAGTTTCTCCCAGTACTCTGAACACTAGTCAGTGGGGGTGAAGGCTCTACATAGGCACCAGTTTGACTTCTTGGTGCTCAATGAGTTGTGTGGGTGTTGACTTCAGCAACAGGGTCTCATCATCAGTTTGTGGAGAGCAACCAATAGCCTGGATTGTTTGGGGGTTCTCATGGGGCCCCTTGAGCCAGTAACTCAATTAGATGTAACTCGTTTCTGGAACTGAGTCTTCATTTGGTGACAAGAGATGTCCGTATGGACAGTGAGTGCCCTTGTCGACTGGCCTAGAATGCGGAGGGCCTCAACGTCTATTCACTGAAGGGCTGCAAGCTCCAAGAACTAGGAACTAGCAAGTGCTATCAAGGGTCTTTTTGACTTTTTGAGACATGGTCTCACTGTATAGCTCTGGCTGATCTGGAATTTACAGTGTAGACAAGGCTGCCTCAGACTCACAGAGATCCACCTGCCTCAGCCTAGGATTAAAGGCATATACCCAGGTCCCTTGATTTTCATTTTTTATTGGGTCTCACTTCCTCCCAGCAGGGAAGTTCCCAGGGCAGCCTGACCCTTGTCAAAATTGGGGGACACATGAAGTCTATTTACTGAAATCTTGAGCCTGATTTTCTTTCCTCTCTCGGGGACTTCTCTCACAGCCATCAGCTGGCAAGTCCCTTTACCTGTGCACTCTCATCCTGCAATCAATAAAATGAACTTCAGAAAGGGCCAGAACTTTCCTCCCACCAAGGCCCCCAAAATACCAGATTTTAACACATTACTTTCAGGGGGGGGGAGAAAAAGCTGTTTTAACAATAGGACTTGTTTGTTAACAAAGAAGCTTTAGCATCAACAATGGAACAGACTTCAGAGTAGTCAGAGTTGCCATTTCCAAACTACTCACCTCAACCACCTTGCTTATATCCCCTAACCTCCCCTGATTAGTTCAACAGCTTCATTCATTAAAAAAGACTCCTCTTCCTCTCTGGTCCTTCAGACCCATTGTGTGCGTAATTACCCCTTCTTTCCCTGAGGACAGAGCTTAGGGAAGGGATGGGGAGGAAGAAGATGTAGTAAAGGGGTAAGAAGTAAATGGAAAGTCCAGCAGGAATAGTCAGAGCTTCTGAAACATGTTCCCTTCCAGGGATCTCAGACTTCCCAGTGTCACAAGATATAGCATACATATCTGGACCCAGAGGGTGCTGGTGCCACCCATGAGCACAGCAGTCCAACCTCCCCCTTCTACAAAAAGAGTCCCCTACTAAGGCTAATCTTGACTATCAACTTGACTGAACCTAACAGACACCCCTTGATGGTTATGATAAACGGCGCTGGTAGCGGCGCTGGTTACTGGCGGAAAAGTCATGGGCCATGGCCACGACTACCAGAGTTACAAAGAGCTTTATTAGAAAGAAGAAGAGGACAGGAGGGAGGAGAGCCGGGCCTGAAGAGAGAGAAAGATGGCAGGAGCAGAGCGGGAACAGAGAGAGAGCACAGACAGAGAGAGAGGGTGGGGGTCTGAGTCCGGCTTTTTAAGGTGGGTACGTAGTCACCAGCTCCTGCTGATGACGTAAGACACAAGACCCAAAGGTGCACACATGCGGGAGTGAGGGTGGGATCCTAATACCCCTAAGAGACATACCTCTGAGTACATCTGTGACCGTGCTTCAGGGAGCTTTAACTGTGGAGGGAAGAACCATCCTGAATGTGACAGCACGTTCCCTGGGCTGGGGGCCTCACTAAAGAGAAAGAGGAAAGCCAGTTCAGCACCAGCATCCACCTCTCCCTGCTTGCTGACTGCGGATACAATGTGACCAGCTGCCTCATGCTCCTGCCCCACAGCTAAAGCAGCTCTGGCCACCATGCCTTCGCCTCCATGATGACGAGTATAGTCTCAAAATAGGATCCCAAATAAACTCTTCCCTGCTTAAGCAGTTTGTGTAGGACATTTTGCCAGAGCAATGAGGAAAGTAACCAACACAGTCACCAAGCAAAGGTCAGGAGAGGGCTAGAAGTCCATACAGCATCATTAGACATGAGGCACATCACAATTATCGATGGTCATCACGAGTTACTCTTCCAGTCTTTCACTGTGACTTTACTGCATCCTGGGAAGGTCTCCGCGATGGAGAAAGGGCACAGTTGTTACTGTCACTCCCTGGAATTGGCCTAATCCTGGGTGTGTCCATGGCTCATATGTTTGGTGTGGGAAGTGGAAACTGCTACCATGTCAGAATGTCAGGGAATGAGGGTCCTTTTGAACCCCTCCAAAGAACACATTCTCTTTCAAACTCCTTTAATCTTAAACAGAAGTTGAATGTTATTCTTTTCCTCTCAACCATATGGAAAGGTTATGAGGTCCAGGGTCCCCACTCGGTTGGGGGAAACTGTACAGTATAAAGAAAGAGCCCTGCCCTTTACAAATCAGCCACCTTCAAAAGAATCCTACCGCCGTCAGCAGCTGCCTCAAATGCTCTCAGCCAGACCCCAGCAGAGGAAAACAGGCTTTGCCCTTTGGGGTTCTCTTTCCTAACCTGATGTCATTTTCACCTCTTCTAGGATTCAACATATTGCTTCTTACATGACTCAGAAAGAATTTCCAAGTCAAACAAGGGAAAGGGTGTGCTGTCCTTCCCAGTGATGTTTTTCTGTTATTCTGACCCCTGCAGAGTGCCCCCGGGGGGTGGGGGAGCCCTGGTGGAGCTGTCCATGACACAGTACAGATGTGCATGGAGGAGTCAGAGAAAGCCAATAACATAGGACACGGCCCGCTGCTTCTGAAACAGAGTAAGCATGGGCAGTGTGCGTGCGTGTGCACGTGTGTGAGTGTGTGTGTGTGTGTGTGTGTGTGTGTGTGTGTGTGTGTGTTTGCTTTTCCTATTAAAAACTTAAATTAGCAAGAAAATTGTGAACGATCACAGTCTTCCAGCATAGAAGGCGGCCTCCATGCTGGTGCTGCATTTTGCAGGTCCATCAGCCTCCTTCATCAATGTGGTTTCCATTAGCCAGTGAGCTGCAGAAAGGCTGTGGTGTTTCACCTTCCTCTTCAGAGCAAGGGCTCCAAGTTGCCTTGTTGCCATGGTAGTCACTAAAGGGATAGGGAGGCAACCTACACAGGGAGGATGATACCCCCTCCAGCTCTGAGTGCCTGCAGAGGTGAGATCTGCCTTGCGATAGCCGGTTTTTATTCATCAGGTTTTCTGGGCAAGCGCAGAGCTTGGCTCTCAGCCTCCCAGGTTTGGCCTGAAATAAAGGAGGTTTCAAAGGTTCTGGTCCTTAGACTGTCCTCCTACAGTCTTCCTGTCCCTAGGAAGCAGGGCAAAGAGGAGGCTGTCTAACGATCTCCTTCACTCACTCTCAATTTAAAAGGCAGTGTAAGTAAACTTGGTAAAATCTGATGTTCAGTGTCTTCTTTTCCATTTCAGCCAGCACTTCCTGCTGCTGCTTCATGTTAGCGGACGCTGACGGAGCACCTGTTATGGGTTAGGCTTGTGTCAAGTGCTTTCATACGTATCGTCTCACATGGTCCCTATGACAACGCCAGAGGGAAAGATTAATATCCCGATTCTACCAGTAGAAGGGTGTGGAGATCTTGAAGGCTAGAAAATGAAAATGGAATGCTACCAACACTCCAAGATGGACAGAACTGGGCTCAAGCCCGTGTGTTATCTTTTCCTGGCTGTGGAACACAGGCAAATTACTCAACTCCTGAGCCTCAGAGGCCTGACTGGAAAAATAGGGATTATCTTATTAGAATTGTTAGGAATGGATCGATAACACACGTACAGATAGCACACAGCAGACAGTGAACAATGAGGGTTCTTGGAAAGCTTTCTCTAGTGATGTGTGTGCAAAAGCTGAGGAAGGAGATGGAAGTGGTCGAGACAGGAAGGCTATGGGTTTTATCTTCCATTATCAGGAAAGGGGATGCATGGTGAGGATAGAAACACACATCAATAAAACAGAATAGGAATCCATAAATAGAGCCCATAGAAATTGGAGCTTTGTGATAGAGGAGACATTATAAATTACAGGGGAGCTTGTGAACCATTGAATAAGAATGTTCATTGTCTATGTGGAAAAAGTTAGACTATCTACCTCACACCAAAAATAAACTCCGCTGACTTAATGACCTAAATGTGCAACAGTGTTTTTATGACATGGAGATAAGAAAGGATTTATTTGAGGACATTAAAATCAGAAATCATAAACGAAATGTTAAAATTTAAAACCAGAAAATAAAGTAACCAGTATATCATAAAAATTTATGTTCAAGACATGTAAAGTTCCCTAAGCCAACTTTTTAAAGGGATAAAGAGCCTAATAGAAAAAAACCTGTAAAGCCCACAAGCCAGTGATCCACACAAGAACATTAAATGTCCAAGAGTCACATAAAGGAAGCCTAGGCCTTACCAACAAGCTAGGGCTGGTATTTAATTTAAAGAAGTAAATTCTATTGTACATTTTCAACTTGGTGAAAATAGAAAATGATGATAAAACAAAGTATTATTTAAAATGTAGGGAAACAGGAGTTTGACCACTAGGCAATAGCACTCTAGAGAACATCTTTTGAAAAAATTTAATAAAGTGGTAAATGTACATACTCAGTGACTGGACTCTCTACTTCTGGGAAATCTGAGAGAAATTCTCAAATAAGTTTTATAAGCGTTGCTTATAGAAAACACAAATAAATAATGAAGAAATAAATAAATAAGTAAGTAAATAAATAAATAAATAAATAATAAATGAAATCCCCAAATCCTCGTGACAGAGCTAACAGACTATGGGGGATCCGTATGATGGGTCACTAGAACGCATGGATCCACTCTGCATGTGTCAATTCAGCCAGACCTTGAACAGTCAATGCTGAATGGGAACAGCAAATGACAGAACAGTGTGTGTAAGATGGTATCATTTTTCACACAATTAGAAAAAGTAAGACAGTATTATACATTACCACCCTATATATGTGTTGTGAAAATATAAAGATATGGCCTGGGGCACACAGGATTCATCGTACTTATCTAAAGATGGAGAGGAATGGGTACTGACGCAGGGACATGGGTGTCTTGGCTCTGTAATGTTTTATTTCTCCTTGAAAAAGATTTGAAATAAAAACTTTGAAGTCTTTGTTAATTTAAATGGCAGGTTTATTAATTCTGCATGTGTTTTGTTGTTTTTCCTTTAAAGGGGGTGTGTGTGGAGAGAGGTGTCCATGCTTAAGAGAACTGGCTACTCTTGCTGAGGGCTGGGATTCAGCTCCCAGCACCCACATGGTGGCTCACAACCATTTGTAACTCAAGTCCCAGGCAATCTGACATCCTCTTCTGGCTTCTGAAGGTCCGGGCACACACCTGGCGCACATGCACACACTGCAAGCAAAACATTCGTACAAATAAAAACAAATCTGAAGAAGTTTTAAAGCTGAGGTTGCTCTGTGTTACTCTCTCCTTCCAGAGCCTGCTTCTTGTCTACTTTTCAGGGACGTTTCCACCGATCACAGAAGTAGTGTTTTGGTGCTGAGGGGTCAGTTCATCCTGTCTCGCTCTCTCCCCAAGGCCGCTCAGTGGCTCTATCCAGGCATCTAGCCTGTCTGGGGCCCTTCTAGAACTGCTGGTGAACAAGTGTGGAGAGCAAAGTACTTCTAAGATGGAGCCACTCAAACTCTGAAACAAACGCTGGAGGAATTCCATCGGTGTGGTGGCAACCGGAAACAGAATTTACCTCAGAAGACTCAGAGAATGCTTTCCTAAGAATTGTGGGAGACACGGCATGATGGAGTGCCCGGAGCAAGAAAATGTAAGTTACGCTGTAAGGCGAAAGGCTGTGCAGGAGGGAAAGGCTGACCATGGTCAGCAAGAACAAAAACTCTAGAGGAAGAGATGCGTGGTGGAGTCACACAAGGCCTCAGCTCAAAACCAGAGATCTCACCAAAGGAGATAAACTAAATACCTTCCAGGCGCTAGCCTCTTCCTATGCTTCCTATTGGCTGAACTCAAATGAAAGCAAGAACCTTGGCATCATGGGATATGTAGTCCACAGACACAAACCACCACCACAGCCGGGCCAAGGGCATGGGGATGGGGCAAAGGAACAAGCAACCAGGTAACTAAAGGATTTCAAGGACTCTAAGTCGTGAAGTTAGTGAGCAAGAGCCACACGGTTTTGTTGGGGGGTGGGGTTGTGGGGAGGAGATCCCTGAAGCAGGATCACTGTTAAGGAAATGGAAACCAAAGCAGGGGAAATAGGGCTTGGAATCTGGGCTCTTGCTGAGACTCTTTAAGAGACTGGCCCCTTCGTGAGCCAAGTGTGAAGGGCAGAAAGGAGGGACAAAGGAGTCACGGTGGAGCCGTAGAGAGTAGCAGTAAATGACTAAAAGGTCCCATGTGTTCCTCCAAGTGGGAGTCGTGGGTAGTCGTGGGTTTCAAGAGCACAGATGTGGGAACGAGCAGGAAGCTGATGGGAAGCTGGGTGGGAATGCAAGCGCTGTGGGTGAGACTTAGCATCTGCAGGATCCTATGGCCAAGACCACCCTTCAGCCCGAGGCTGCCTGGGACCCCACAGGGAGCAGCTGTCTGTGCCCCTAACCAGGCTCCAGGCTGTCTGGAGATGCTTCTGGGCAGGCTAGAGATACATCAGGGACCCCAGGCTGCCTGCCTCCCTCAGTGGCTCTCCAGCAGACAAAAGCACTCATTAAGATTTCTTTCAGCTCTAGGCACTCCCTGCGAGGTCTTCTTGGCTTGCCCTAGACCAGAGAATGAGGAACAGCAGATCAGCCCGGAAGCCACGTCCTGGCCCTTGAGTACTCCTATGACAATCACCATGTTTCTAGTGTCTAGTGAGGTGTCTGAATTTAGAGTTTTCCTGGGTTAGCCATGGTTGAGGCTGGGAAGGGAGGAATCCACAGACTCTCTTTTGGCTGGGACACTTATGTAGTGACTCTTAACCTAAGATGCTCAAATGGGGGGGGGGGGGGCGTGTCTTAGGTGAACCTCAGACACACCACCTGACACGTGTTCAGCTCTGCCCTGTCTAGTCTAGCCTCTGCCTTTCAGAGATGAGGACAGGCCCCTTGAAGGCCAACGTGCTCCCTAGGTAAAGAGGGTAGGGAGGAGGTATTGGTGCAAATATTAAGGCCACTCCACGTAGTTAAAAGGAGATTTATTTAAAGGCGTAACTCACAAATGAAGGGATAGGTAGATGATGGGTTCTGGAAGAGACGCAGCGCAGTCCGGCGGTGTTCTCTGGAGAACTTTCCTCGGTCTACCTCTCGCGTCCAGGTCCAGGAAACAAGAAGGCACGCATCCTGGTCTCAGGTCTTCAGGCCCTCCCTTGGCCCCGCCTTGTAGGCATGATAGTTATGGAAGCCTCAATGGGGGTTGGAACTTCCAGACCAAAGCTGGAGTGGCTACCCACTACAAGGAGGGCTTGTGCTAGAACCAGGGTCCCGGCTTCCTTAGCCAACGTGCGTTCTACTCCAGGGGCCTGGCAGTTCATTATTCTGCTGAGTGGCTTTCGTTTGTGTATTTCCACCAGGTGAAAGGTGTGGCATTTGGCCTCCCAGCTCGCCTGACTGCTAACTTCCCCACTACACACAGATGGGCTCATCCTGGCATTGAGCTGGAGGCCATGAAAAATCTCTAAACTCAGTTTTTAATAGGAAAATGTATGCTGCCAAGTTGGGCTCCCCAGGGGACATTTTAGCTGTGTGACTCATGGGTATTTAGAAATTCTGCTCCATTTAAGGGTGTTCTATTTATGAGCATGTGTAGGTTTTTAGAGTTTTGGAGTTGTTTGTGATGAGGGTGGGGTATATATTAAGAATGTATGTGTCTCTCTTAGACTGTAAACAAAATGTGTGTGTGTGTGTGTGTGTGTGTGTGTGTGTGTGTGTGAAAGAGATAGAGACACACAGAGAATATTATTGAGAGTAGCCACATAGGAACTTTCTAGAAAATGATAGCTAACTCTTGTCCGGTCATTTTCTGCAAGCAGAATTTGCTGACCCAATTTTGACTTGCAGGGCATCCATCTTCCCTGTTTGCTGAGGTGCCCAGCTGTGGGAGCAGATGCAGGGGTGAGGTCAGCTAGAAATAAGGAAGTCACATTTTGTGATTGTGTGATGGTAACTCAGGTGGGAGCAGCATGCTTTTGTTTCCTCACTCCATGTTCTAGAACTGTAATACAGGAACTTGTGTGACAGAAGCAATGGCTGCCAGTCTCCTACACACAGCCTCTGGGGAGTGCACTTCCCTCGAGAAACTCACCTGGAAAGTCAGCAGAATGTGGATGAATGCAGACTTGACCCAAAGTGCCCCCACCATTTCGGATCTCTGAAAGAATGTCCTTTGTCTTGACCTCTAGAAGGGAGCTATGACAGGTCTAATGATGAAGTGGGGTCCACAGGGTGACCATAGCACCCCGAGCTCAGCTTTGAGGCAGGGTATGCAGACAGGGCACCATCAACCACCCAGGTGCTCTTGGGAAAGCGCCCATTCTCTGTTCACGTGCAAGCTCCCACGAGTCCTGTGAGCGCCTCACTGAAGCCACGAAGCCCACATCTTTCATTCTCTCCATCTTCCTGCTAAGCCGTCTGCACCCAAATTGACTGTGTTCTCTCTAAAGGAGGTTGATCTTACAGGGTCTGAATCCCTTCACACCACTCTCTCTCCCCTCTTCTGAGAACACTGTTCCCTGAGCCAATCTACCTTCCTCCTGTGAGGAAGATACACTTTGGCACAGTCCTCCACAGAGGGCCATTTGCCACCTGGAATCCGAGTGGACTGATTCCCCCAGGAGCTTGCGCAGCAGCTACACAGCAGGTTCCAGCTTCCGGAGGACAAAGGCTGGCAGTGAAGACTGAGCTGAGATCACCATGCCCTTGGGACTGGCTTGGGTTCAAAGTGTGACCTGAGCCAAGAAGCAGGGGAGCTCACTCGTGGGCCCTTGGTTCTAGAACCACAATGCCACATGCTGAAGGCTGATCCTTACAGCGGCAGTCACATCAGACCAGCACAACTGCTTTAGGTCGAGGCCTCTTCTGGAAGCCAGCATGCCCTTCCAGTGCCTCCCATGTCCCCATACAAGGCACGCCTTGTACACAGGTGTGCTGCTCTGTCCCTGTCCCCACAGCGGGGTAGCTGGAAGTGGTAACTCAGGTAGACAATGAAGTCTCTTCACCGCTGTCGCACAACCGTAAAGATAGCCCATCTTTACTGTGACGTTGATCTTCGTTAGCTGATTCCATCCTCTCAACAACACACGGAGAGGTCAAGCAGCTGTCCAAGCCACAAGCTAGGAAAAGGAAGGCAGCCTCCCTCCAGGGCCTATGCCTTCAGCCATACCGCAGATGTATGTGGTGGCCATGGCTAGTTTTTAAAAGACAACTGTGTCCACGTGTCTGCAGTCACATCTTTACACTATGAGAAAGAAGTGGGATGTAGATCGAAGGATGTGTGGGCCTCACGCTCCTGGGAAGTGGTTCTCCCGCCACCAAGGGTGTTGGCCGTCTCCGAACACTCAAAATGAGACCAGTGACCTCTCTGTCAATCCACTGTGACTGGGAAGGGCATTTAGTGCGATGAATACGGTTTGTCGTCTGTCCTTTGCAGTTTTCTGTGACCACATGAGTCTGACTGACCAGGTCGTCAGAATGCCCCTGTCCTGGTCCACTGTCCTGCCGAGTGTGGATGCTGTGGGGATGGAGGATGTAAGAGGTGAGATTACCGGTTGTTTAGTGAGCCTCTGACAGTCCTGGAAGATGTTTTAGAAATTGCTGGTCTCTATTTATTTAAACATTTTACATAAAAGTCCAGAACATGTATTCATGTATCCTGTTATGGTTTGGATTGAAGTGCTCCCCTCCCCCCAGATGGCATCGCTATTCGGGAGGGCTGGAGAATGCTGTGAGGCTGATGGAGTAGGCCACTAGCAGCAGACCTTTCAAGGTCGTTTCTGGCTCCTGGTTCTGAGCCATTGACCCTCTGCTCCCTGGTTCATCATGCTGAGGAGTCTCCACCATACTCTTCCACTCCCACGGACTCTACTGTGCCTTCTGCCACCATGGTTGGCTGAAATCCCTCTGATACTGTGAGCTAAAATAAACTCTCCCTTCTTTAAATGGTTTATTTCAGACTTTTTGGTCACATTAACACAAGTAACATATTAACAGTGCATGGCTTTCACCAACTGGCCTGTTAACGAAACTGTCTGGTTGCTGGAATGCTAGTGAACCAGGAGCCTTGACTACTCTGCCCTGGTGTCCAGTTAAACAGAGATAATGCCTTCATAACCTGGAAATGGCTACACCATATAACATTAAGGCAACGGGACTGTCTATGATGGGCAGGAGCCCTCAGGGAAGGAAGAATACCCCTTACAATGCAATAGGGCAGCCAGATAACATATGACAATGAATGAATGCCATTCACCATTCACAGGCCAAACTGTGGCCTTGTTAATAACAAGTCTTAATTCAAGAAGTGTCATTTGAGCTGTGTGACGGTGCAGGACGAGGCGTGGGGACACAGCAAAGAAGGTCCCACCTTTGTGTTTACCATTTGAGGGGCCAGTAGCTGGTTATACAAATGAACCACGAGGAGTAAGCATAGGGTGGTGTAGGAGAGAGTAGGGTGTCCCTTCCATTCTTGTGGGTTCAGGAAAGGCTTCCATATGAAATAATTTATAACTCAATATCTGAAGAATAGCTAGGAAAAGTAAGGACTAGAAAGAGATACTATGAGAGAACCAAGAGAAGAGAGAGCATGTCTGGGTCTTCTGGGAGGCCCTTGAAGTCGTGTTTGACAACATCTAAGCAGTAGCAGGGCAGAAGACAATGGCCACAGCACCTCAGAGAATGGAACACTCACTGCTGAAGTGCCATCCTAATTAGTCTTACCAATAAAAACCTGGAGTCAGATAGCGGGGTAGCAGGGTGGGGTGTGTGTGTGTGTGTGTGTGTGTGTGTGTGTGTGTGTGTGTGTGAAAGCTAAAAGATCAGAGAAGCAGAGCAGCCAGACGCTAGAGACTTCTTACCTCTACGAAATCTAAGAC
>CABHPR010121947.1:11446-34039 GCA_902168415.1 Peromyscus melanophrys | reverse complement strand
TCCCTCCCTCCCTCCCTCCCTCCCTCCCTCCCTCCCTCCCTCCCCTCTTTCTTCCCTTCTTTTGTTCAGTCAGTTTCTCCTTCTGTATCACAGGCTGGCTTTGAACTCACTATGTAGCCCCAGTTTGACTTCATTTTGTGACCCCAGGGTGGCCTCAGACTTGTGCAATCCTTTCTGCCTCAGCCCCACGGAGTGCTGGGGTTACAGGTGTGCTCTTCTACACCGGTTCCTAGTCTGTTCCTTTTAGAAACATCTTTGGCCACACTTCAACAGCTTCCACCCACTCAAAGCAGTTGAGGGCCTAATACAGAAAGCCCAGGCCGGTCCTGAGTTTCCTTGCCTCATTAACTCAGGGACCTTGGTCTTGATTTCTCTCTCTAGGAGCTGAGAGGGCCAGAGAAGCTCAGAGGAGGACGGACTTCCCCATTCCAGGGACAAACCAGGGCATGAACCCTCTGTAAGGAGCCGAGTGTGATGGACACAGGTGGTAGCTGCTTCTTCCTCTAGACCCAGAGGGAAGCCTGGATGGGCCATACAGAGAGCTGTGTCAGGAGGCAGGTATCCTCCAGTGCCCAGCACTGCCTGCCTGACCTCAGGAGATGGGACCTGGCTTCACAGTCTAGGACAGAGCTGCCCTGGCAGGTGAGTGTCTGCTCCCACCAGCTGCTAGAGAAAGGTGGGCGTTGGAATGCTGCTCCTAGCCACCCTGGCCTCACTCAGCCTGGCATTTCACACACCCATTCCTTAACCTCATTCTCTGTCTATTTCATTCCTCTTCCCACGCAGTGTTTACTAAAATCCTTCCTCCACCACGAGAAGCACGGGACTTCGGTTCCCTGGGCCTCCTGGGAAAGTTCCCACAACCTGGCAGCCACCAAGCACAGAACCACTGTGTGGCCATCCCATACCACCCACTGCGGGCCAGAAGGCTCCAGCTTCCACCTTGGAGGGCACAGACTTTGTCAGGGACAAGAAAATCAAGAGGTAATGTCAGAGGAAAACTGGCTTTCCTTCTGAGGCTACCAAACACCTCATAGGAAAAGAAATGGAAGACGCAGGTCCTGGCAGCTTTGCTATTTATCAGAGCTGGGGACAGCAGCCAAGGGACAAGGAGGAACCCACAAGGCATCTGGTTATGGCTACCTAAGCCTTGTCTCTAGCTGCACACTCTCTCATGTACAGTGCGGGGTCTTGCAGCTTAGACACGTGTCAGAAAGTGTCAGTCTTTTCCCTCAGCCCAGAGCTGTGTCCTAACTACCCCAGAAACAGCGTCATGAGTGCCGCAGCCAGGGATGTGATGCCCAGGCACACACTCTCGGCTCTGTGCAGGTTGGAGAAATCACCTTGGAAAAGTACTCAGCCTGGGTCCACCCCTGTACCCAGGATAATGACCTAATTGTTTTGAGGTACAGCTAGGACAATAGTTTGTTCCTTGGGGTGTCTATTATGTAGAAAAGTTTGAGAGGCAATGGTTTAGGGTACATAAAAATAGATTAAAACAAACAACAAGAGAAACTAAAAGGAGACCTTCCTTCCTAGACTCTAAATAGAATCACAGAAAGATGTGTGAACCATTACAGCACACCTCACCAAGAACCAACTGAACATAAAGAAACAGCTCATCTGATACGACTTTACCATATGGTGTCAGTAAAGTTATGAAGAGAAAAATAAAATCACTGAAACCTGTTCTTCAATGTAGTTCAAAGAGAACATCGCCCCACCCCACCCCCATCCTTTTCTTGTGAATAAATTTTGAAAAGCAACAACTTTTTCACACAACAGTCTTCAGACATGGTGAACTGGACCGTTTAGCGTGTCTTAGCTTGATTTTTTTTTCACATAGTGGATTTTAGTATGATAACATGTGATGTGCTAGGGTTCCCAGGGCAGAGTGGATGGTCTAGCGTTTGCTTTCAGCACACAGACTTTCCTTTGACGCACAACCTCCTTTACTGTAGTTGGACATCAATCTCTCGGGCTTAGAAAGGAGGTTTTATTTCTGTGCCAACGGGCAGAACTTCCAAAAAACACAAATGCCTTTCAGCATCGTGTAGAGTAAATAATCAAGGGTCTGTGAATCAATCGCCCTCTCTACCTTCAACTCATCAACGAGCTGTGGAAGGACACCCAGGCAGGCTGTCAGCCCCCCGAGCTGTGACTCGCTTCCTGGGCTTCCCAAGCCTTGGCTTTATCTGCTTCTGGGGTTTTCCAACAAAGAGTACATGTATGCAGACAAGTTAGCACTTTGCCTTTGAATTCAAGCCATTCATAAAGTCGGGGGGAAGCACAAGGGCCCCCAGTGGCATTGAGTTTTATATAATCGTTAGTATCCTATGGTCCACATCTGGAGGCTGCAGGAGATCATACCCTACCAGACCTCTTACCCCCAAAGAAAGCCCTGGGAGCTCCAGAGCCCACCAGAACTCAGTAAGTTGGTGGGAAATGGGATGAGGAAAGTAATGAAAGCCTGGATAGCAAGCAGATGGCTCCCACAACCCAACCACACTTCCCAGAATGACACAACTCTGAAGTCACCCCAACTGTTCATGTACAGAAACAGTCACTCTGTTGAAGATGGCAGCACCAGTGTCCACCAGATCCCTTTGGATTGCTTATGGGAAACTCTTTCTCGTGTGTGTGTGTGTGTGTGTGTGTGTGTGTGTGTGTGTGTGTGTGTGTTCACGTGTGCAAGAATGTATGGAGACCAAAAGACAACCCCAGTATGGTTCTTCGGGTGCCATTCACTATTCTGTGGAGGAAGAGAGAAAGGACCTGTCAGTGGTCTGGAACACTCTAAGTAGGTCAGGCCAGCTGGACAGTGAGCCTCAGGGACCCACCTGACTTTGCCTCCTCAGCATCTATTACAGGTGTGGGCCACCATGTCTGAGTTTGGAAAATTAAGTTTAAAAAAGTGTTCATAGCAGAAGAGAGGGGCAGAAAGATTATAGAGCCGGAAGAACAGGAAGTTTGCTGAGAGATTTTTGTCTCCTAGAAACGTCAGAGAAGCTCCACCCACGAAGTCTCATCAACGTGGCTTTCTAAACATGACCTATAAAGGACAACACCAACAGACGTGCTCACACAGAAGGGGGACATCTCATGGGACCCCAACCCTAGACACAGAACTACAGGCAATCAAAGAATGCCAAGTGGGGGAAAGAGTCTTCCCCAGGGAAGGGTCCCCAGATTGGTGATCCAGTATCAAGTGGTCAGTTCTTAAATTATATACATACAAGTAACATTATATGTACCGAGCAGGTTGTACTTGTATATTTAGGAGTATATGTTTATCAACAATTAAAGAAATAAAGGCCCCGGGGTTTGAGAAAGAACAAAAGGAGGTTCCTGGGAAGAGTTGGAGGGACGCAAGCAGTGGGAAAATGATGTGATTATGTTTTAACTTCAAAGAGTAAAAAATGTTCATTTTCCTAAAAATTCAAAAGAGACAAGTGTGTGCCGAGACAAGACCTTCTCCTCCTGTCCACTAGTCAGGCCCCCTCCCTGTTGGCTCTGCCTCCATTTTGGAAGGGCTCATTTTGCCGGGTGAAGGGCCCTCTCCACGTGCTGCTGTGCAGGAGTTTGCAGCCCTGTCCACTGCCTACCCCCAGTCCTTAGGAAGCCTCGGGACACTGTTCCACATGGTGTCAAGAAGGAGCACCTAAGACCCAAGGAAGGAGCCCCTGTTTCTATGGGGTCTTGTAGATGAGACTTTCAAGACTATCTCCCCCTCGCAAGTCTAGCTTGATGCTGCAGAAGAGAAATGTGTAGAATCAAGCCTTAGACTGGGGGAGATGGGTACCTGCACTCCTGTGGATGGAGATTCCAGGGAGAGAAAAACGAAGGGACTGAGAGTGGCAGGGAGCGAAACCAGACTAGAGACCCAACATGAGGACCCAACCCAAGGGTCTGGGAAAGGAAGGAACACAAGTTGAGCTGGTGTCACATTGGTCCTAGCTGCTCCATGATCCCATGGGGCACACTGACAGTTCCTTCTGCACACCTGGCCCAGGTGGGGCCGAGGGGAGAGGATGGATGGGATGAATGGGCTCTGTGTTGGAGCATGGTCAGTTAAGGATGGCCCTGGCATCTTTGCAGCTGGACGGCATGTCCTCTGAGGTCAGGCGTGGATAGGATGAGGTGGCTGGCTGCCTGCGTCAGTCTCTGCCCTACTTCTCACCGCCACTAGACAAGCAGGTATTATCTTCCCATTTCACAGACAAGGAAATGGAGAGGCTGGGCCACTTGTCTAAGGTCACTTTGCAGTTGGCATGGGAGCTGCTCAGAGCCCAGGGCCCTTGTGTACTCAAGGCCTGGCTTTGCCCTGTTTCTTTACACAGCTGCTCCAGGCTTCATTTATCTTTCTGTTCCTTTAGATTATGAAGCACATTCACAGAAAGTGGGGGGTTTTCACGTCCCTAACTGATTTCACACCCTTTCTGCATGCTGGGCTAACAAGCTATCTCTGCGTCCCCCTCACACGCTTCTCAATCACCGTTTGTGCTACAAATATGCTCAAAAGACAAAGGTGTCTTTCACGTCATTCGCTCATTAAAACACTCGGCTTTTGTGTGAATGCTGAAAACCTTCAGTCATTTGTTCGCAGTGGTTCTAAGGTTGATTCAGTCTGTTGTGAAGGAGAGTCCTGATTCCTTGCAGACACACATTTGAGAACAGTGTGTATATATTTATGTTTAACAAATTCAAGCTCTAATTGTAATGAATACAGATTATTATGATGGCTGTGCTTATATATCCAGGAAAGGCATAAATATACAAATATATTTTTATTTTTTGAAATTAAAATACCATTGTAAAACTCTCCAAAATCTCCATACTGTTACCTAGCACTGAATGGGAACTCTTTTGTCCTGCGATGTCTCCTGTGGGCCAGGGAGGACGCGGCGCAGGACCCACCCTCTCTTCTAGGCAAGTGGCTCTTAGAGACCTGGAATGTCTGCCGTGCGGCTCTATGGTGATGCTAGAGTTTCAAACTTCTTTTAAAAAGAGTTTTATTTTTATTATTTTTAATTATGTCTGTGTCTCTTTGTGGGTATGTGCATGTGAGTGCTGGTTTTGGAGGAACCAGAGACATCAGATCCCCTGGAGCTGTTGTGAGCAATTGTGAGCCACTCCACATGGGTGCTGGGAACGGAGCTCAGGTCCTTTGTAAGAGCAATAGTCTCAGTTAACCACCGAATTGTCTCTCCAGTCCCGAATCTCAAACTTCTTCCTTCATATGATCTGCAGTGGTCTGGGCTATGAATTTGAGTAGGAAGGCCCTTCTAGGAAATATTTCTAGAAAGATCTAGGACCACCATGGGTAACCTGAAGCATCCATGCTCAGGATCAGGTACACCATGGTCTCCATCTGTCATGGTTCTAATGGCTTTTAACCTCTATATCCACCCTCTTTGCCTGCACAGCACTCACTGAAGAGGAGTTCCAGGATCCTCCACAGGAGAAATATGCCACTCATCTGAGTACACGCCCCAAAAAGGAAAATGCCTTCAAGACAAATCAGCTAAAATTCCTCCCCAGCCTCACCCACATTATCAGTGTCATAACAGCCAGGCGCCCAATGGGGTAAACAGAACTCCAGAGCAAGGAAGGAGCCCAAGAGATGAAGAGAGAGACCAGAGAGGGGGTCTCTATCCATCTGTGGTGGCTCTAGGTCCTTGAGCCTCTTACCAGGACCACCCAAAATGCGTGGAAGGCTCGAGTTCAAATTCAGTTTGTGCTCTCTATTTCCAAATGTCTTATTATTATTGCCACTATGACGAGATTTACAAATTAAGTGACCTAAAAGCCACACAAATGTCCTATTTTACAATCCTGGAAGCCGCAAGTTGACATGAATATCAAGAGGCTAGAACCAAGCAGGCACGACCCAGCGCATCAGCCAGCTCTCCCAACAGCTTCCAGAAGTTGCCTGAGCTCCTTAGTCCGAGAAGCGATTCTGTTCCTGACACCACGTCTCCCACTGAGCCTTCTGCCCCCGTTTTCCTATTTTAAGGGTCCTCGAGACTATAATCGGTTCATTCACCAGGGATAATCCCACTTCCAAGGCCCTGCAGACTCTCTGCTAAGTCCCTTTGGCCAGAGAGGTAGCAGAGTCACAGTTTCTGGGGGTTGGGGGTACACATCTTTGGAGCTCAGTCTGTTACATCATACAAAAAGCACTCCCCCTCTGCTGTCTGTAACAAGACATACTCTACTGTGATGGCTCCTCTTTTAAAAACTTACTCATTTTTATTTTATGTGTATAAGTGTTTTGTCTGCATGTATTTCTGGGTACCACATATGGGCTTGGTGCCTGTGGAGGTTAGAAGAGGGCCTTGTATCCCCTGAAACTGGAGTTATAGATGGTTGAGCTGCTATGTGGAAATGGAACTCTGATCTTCTGCAAGAGTGGCCAGTGCTCTTTTTTGCTGAGCCCTCTCTCCAGCCCCAAGACAGCCCTTTTAAAAGGCAAAGCAGCAAGAAGTGAATAGAGACTTAAGTTCTTGTGTGTGGATGATCACAGTCCACCCTCAACAGAATCCAGAAATTCAAACACGTGACTCTCTGCTGAAACCACATAAACCTAAACTGCGATGGGAAAACCAGACACCAGAAATTTGACCCCAAACTCAAAGTAACTTGAAAGGTAGCAACCTGAGAAGTTTGCACCAAGACTGGGGAAAAGTCTCCAAACCATAAATCCCCAAAGGCCTTAGTGCTGTTCACACATGGCTGCTCTCAGTCTCCATTAGGGTCTCCAGCCTGCAGGCTCCCGTGCCTGTCCACTCTTGCATCCCATGGCGTCCACAGCCCCTCCCCAGCAGCAGTTATTGCCTCAGTACTTTGAGTTCCTTTTTAAATTTCCTGTTATCATTACTATTGCTTTTGTGTGTGCAGGTGCAAATGTGTTATGGTGGCACACATGTATGCAGGGTAGAGAACTTGGGGAGTCTGTTCTCTCCTGCCATGTCGGTCCTTGGTGATTGAACTCAGGTTGGTAGCCTTGGAAGCAAGCACTTATACCTGCTGAGCCATCTTGTCAGCCCCCAGCTAGATCTCAACATAAATCCACACAATGCTTATTTCCTTAGGGTAAATTCCTGCAAATGAGTCAGTGGTTGAGAAGGGCTTCCCTTCAAGCCCTCTTTGTGACGATCATTGCCAACCTGCTCTCATAAGTTGTCAGATCTTACATGTCAACCAAGCCTGTCTCCATCTCCATGCACTGTGTGCACCAACACTACCTCACATTGATTTGCAGCTCTTTGGAGGCTTCAAGCCTGAGCATCTGTTTTGTGTCTCTTGGCCTTTCTTGGCCTGGGGAATTGTTCTTTTATATTGTGCTCATTCAGATAATCTGATCATCCTCTTAGTGGGGTGTCAAGATTTTTCCATTGCTTTGAGTGATTATTTCATATACTAAAGATATGAATTCCTTTTAGGATTCAAGTACTTACAGATCTTGACTATGGAGTTTTTTCCTGTAGTGGCTTCTTTGGTGGTGTTTATAAAACTATAATTTTTATATGTTTCCCTATATTGTTTGTCCTTCAATGTTCTAGTTGTTCTTTTTTTTTTTGGTCATATGAATGTTCTTTACTCCCCCTGGTTCTGGGGATTATAGTCAGGGCTTCACAAATGTCAGGCAAATGCCCTACTTTCCAATATAATACATAACAAATAGATATAATAAAATAAATATGACAAAAATATTTTTGCAATAGGTTCTCATGTAACCCAGGGTGGTATCAAACTCCATCTGGCACAGGATGACCTTGAACTTCTGATTCTATTGCTTCCACATCCCAAGTGCTGGGATCACAGGTATGCACCGCTACTCCTGCTTTACACGTGCTGAGGATCCAACGCAGGGCTTCGCGCATGCTAGGCAAGTGCTCTATCACCTGCACTACAACCCCAGCCTCTTATTCATATTTTCTTAGAGAAATTTTATGCTTCTATCTTTGAAATATTTCAATCTGCTAATATTTATTTTAAAATGTCACTCAGATTCCAAATCTGAACCTGTTTATCTCCGACGCTTACCCTCCAGTACCAGAGTCACCGTGGCATTAACTGCTCTCTACCTAGAGATGTGAACCACTTCTTTATCCCGTGTCAGCTTGTTATGTGTGCCTGGGTCTTGAAGAGTACCCACTGCCAGGATGACAGTCAGTAGTTGCTTCAAAACCATGGTAACCAATGAAAACATGTAGGATTGGGGGAGGGTGAGTTTCTACCCATGGCATGAACTTCCATTGCGTAACATGAAAAGAGGCCATGATCTGTTGTACAACTTTAGGCTTGTAATTCCCGAAACTGCTGAGCTGGAGAGATTGCTCAACAGTTCAGTGTTTGCTGCTCTTGCAGAGAACCCAAGTTCGGTTCTCAGCACCCACATGGGGACTCATAACCACCTGTGACTCCAGCTCCAGGGGATTTGATGCCCTTGTCTGGCCTCTATGGATACCTGCATTCACATACACAACACAACACACACACTTACACACACACACACATACACACACACATGCACACACACACTTAAAAATAAAAAAAATTATCTTTAAAGGTGATAATTCACCATGTTCTGTTGTATACATAAAAATTTAAGAGGGTAAAAAAGTTCCCAAAACATCCTGGGAAAGATGGCCTTCAGAGACTTGAAATATAGATTCTATAGAACATGTGGAAAGAATCTTTAAAAGGTGTCCTCAGGATCTATTTGTGGAATTCTGTGGATCTTTCCTTTTAAGGTAATTTATTTAGCAGACATTCTGCCTTGATGAGGAAGCACAATGCTATAAAACTGTTCTCATTAGCACATTTGCCATCCAGGGAAGACCCAGTTACTCTTTCAAAACCCTCAGGGTAAGGGAGAGCTTGAAATGACACTGAGGTCACTTTGAAGAGTAAGATATAATGTATTTAAAGACACAATGTCCCTTTAAACGTGGAGGGATTTGTACCATCAAATTTTATAATAGACACAATGAAATTAAAATAATTAAAGTGTTTTAACACTGGCACAAGGAAAGTTACATCAGTAAGCCAGCATGGAAAGCCCCAGAACAGACCTAGATGCACAAACGAGCTGACATGGGACAAAGTGGTGTTTCATGTCTTTTGGGAAAATGCCACAGTGACTCTGAGATGGGGGAGTAAGAACGAGAGAGCTTATCATGTCCCTCGCCACTATCAACTATAGCGTACACACTCTCTCAGAGCACAATCCAGGTGAAGTCAGGTGCAACAGCTCACATCTATAACCCCTGAGTTTCTACAGCAATGTGGGAGGCAGAACCAGGAGAACCCCGATGCTTGTGGGCCAGCTAGCCTGGTATATGCAGCATCAAGTAAAAAGAGACCCTGTCTCTAACAAGGTAGAGTCAAGTACTGACAACCAAGGTTGTCCTCTGACCTCCACATGTGTGCTGTGATGCACACACATTCTCTCTCTCTCTCTCTCTCTCTCTCTCTCTCTCTCTCTCTCTCTCTCACACACACACACACACACACACACACACACACACACACACACACACATGAGTTGTTTTTTAGCAGGTACTCTGGAGATTTGAACTCAGGTCCTCATGATTACACAGTGGGCACTTTATCCTCTGAGCCCTCTCCTCTGCTCTCCATATCTTCAACAGACATTTTGTGGTTATGGGTGCTTTCCTGATGTGTGGTTGTTTAATTTGTGAAAATAGTAATTTCGCTCCTTTCCAGCCAGGGTTAAGTGAGCACAGAGCAGGCTGGCTGTCGCCCTGGCCTTGGCAGTTCTGCAGAGCTCCGTGTACCACACTGTGGACACCAAGGTACTGGGGAAGACCCTCATCACTGCTCTCTGGCATTTGCTGTGCCTTCTGATCACTGCTGGCATATTTTTAGTGTTTTAGAAAAAAAAACAAACTTAAAGTTTTACAATGCGTCTGACCTTTTGATTCTGTAAAACAATTAGTTATCTACAAAGTTCATCCTGGAGAACTGTATGGTGAAATTACAAAATACTCAAAATCACACAAAAAGTACCACCATGTTTCAAGTAAGTTTGCAGTTTTCTATTGGGTGGTGCTCATAGCTGCTCTTGTCTGTGTGTAGACTGCAGACCCACTGGGTGGGCCTGAGCGCATTACTTCTGTAACAGGATCACTGCAACCCTCCTGTTCAAGCAAACCTCTACAGCTCCCTCCAAAGTCCACTCCTGCTGGAACCTTCCTTGTTACTTCTGAGTTCCGCAGAAAACAGCGAGAAAGGATCCATCTCAAAGGCTGTGGATAAAAAGCTATGTGCTATGGGAGCCCCTTCAACTGCTCTTCAAGGAAAGCCTACCAAAATACTCCCTACTCATGTGCCTATCAAGACAGAAAAAGGCAAACCGTAGGCTCAGACCTGAACCTATCACAGACTTGAGCAGGCTGGGAGGCCTGAGGGCAAATCTCCACGCAGAAGGGGCTTAGGTTGTGCCGAGAGCGTGCTCCCAGAGCATTTGCTTTGTAGTTGACAGGGGTGACCGCACACATGGTCATCAGTCCCATTTGCAATAAAGTGAGCCACAGAGATCTGACCCAACACTTTCTGCAAAGCACTGAAAAACCCTTAAGACACCTGTCACTCAGGGGGCGTAGCGTCCGGAACTACTGCCCCACTGCCTCCTGCCTTTCAGAGGCCGATCCCCTTAGGTGTGTCCCAGCCCTGACCAACCAAGCAAGGGAGGTTCAGATAAGAGGGCAGGGTGACAGAGTCACTAGCTTTCAGGAAGGCCATGGATTCATCTGCTAGTTGAGTCTTCAGGATGGCCATTGAAAGACCCCATCATCTTTCAAGGCCAGTTCATAGCAAGTGCACAGAATTCCTTCATAAATGCTGTTGCATTTATTCACACTGAGGGAAATTATTAGGCACAAGGAGAAAAATAATTAAAACCAGCTTGTTTTTGTATCAATGCTTAGCTCTGCCAATGCTGGTTTTTGTTTTTGTTTTTTTTTTTTTTTTTTAAATAATCAAGACTGACTTTAGGGGCAATTTCCAGCTTACAGGAGAGTAGCCTTCCTGGAGCCTGTGTGGGTGGGCTAGTCGGATCTACACAGGAAGCAGAATGTCACAGAGAGGGTATAACGATACGGTTGGTCACTGCTTCTGGGAACTGGCCTTCCCTAACACACACTAGTCCGGAAAGATGGCGGGATGGAGCCTTCTGCTAGGGTCAGTGCATTAGGCACACAGTTCTGAGACGACGTGTTAGACTTTGTAAACTTGATACAAACTAGTGTCACTTAGGGAGAACCTCTGGAGGAATCGCCTCTATCGGATTGGCCCAGGGCCATGTCTGTGGCCATTTTCCCAACTAATGATTGATATGGGAAGGCCTGGCTTACTGTGGGTAACACCACCCCTGGGCAGGTTCTGGACTGTACAAAAATAGTAGGCCGGGTAAGCCACAGAGAACAAGCCACTAAGCATCTTCCTCTATGGTTCCTGCCTCTGCTTCTGCTTGAGTTCCTGCCCTGACTTCTCTTCAATGATGGATTGTGATGGAGACTTGGAAGCCAAATAAACTTCATTTTCCTAGGGGTGGTTTGGATGGAAACAACCCCCTTAAGCCCGAATACCTAGTCCCTAGTTGATGAACTGTTTGGGGTAGATTAGGAGGTCTGGTCTTGTTGGAGGAGGAGTGTCCATCTCAATTTCTCTCTGCCTGCTACTATAGATCAGGATGTAAAGCTCTCAGCTACTGCTTCAGCACCATGAAGGTCTGCTCCCCGCCATAAGGATCACGGACTAGCCCTCTAAAACCATAAGCAAGCCCCTAATTAAATGCTTTTCTTTATAAGAGTTGCCTTGTTTATGGTGTCTCTTCACAGCAATGGAACAGTAATCAAGATATGCCCCAAGTTGCTTTTTCATGGTGTTTATCATAGCAGCAGATAGCAAACTAACACTCTATAGTGTTCTATTCCCTGTGCAGATGGAATCACCAGAAAGCTGGCATTGGCTCTCCAGGGCTGGGGTACCAGTTGGTGAATGGGCTGTGGGGAAACAGCTATTTGGGATACCTGTGTCAGAGTGAACAGGATCCAGGAAAGAGGATAGCTCTGGGCTCGTGGTTTGGAGACAGTCTATAGAGAAGTGATTGAGGCAAGGAAAGAGGGTCCTTGATCTCTTGTCAGCTCATGACCAAGATAAATGGAGGGGAGGAGAGTGCAAAAGAGCCCCCAGCTGCTGACTGAGGTCTGTGCAGGTGTGGAGGCTGTCCTCGGTCCTTCTCTGGCTTTGCGGTGGGGATGGAAATCTGCTCCAGGTAGAGGAGCTTCCAAGGGTACAGTCTGGGTCCATGTCCACACCTGCCAGGGTGTGATGGCTAGTGTTTGCTTGGTGCCACAGGGAGTAGGTCTCTTCACAATCATTGGGTCCTCATGGTCACCGACAGTTACACAACTAAGATTCTGTCTGCATCTGAGTCAGGGCTCCAAGGTCCTTGTTCTGACTACATTCTAGAGCCCCATAGGAGGGCTAAGAACACTACACTCATGTTGGGAAATCCACCCCAGACCTACGGATTAGAATCTCACTAGTGGAATCTGACCCATAGTAGTCAAAACAAAGATGACTAATGGGCACGTTTATTCATAAGATGCTCATTCTAAACATCTAAATATTCTAAACCTAGAAAAAAATCCATCATCTGTTGTTTATTGACAACTCATCTCGGCTTGGACCAACCATGTATCAAGTGTTCCCTCAGCGGTGTGTGGCTGTCATATGGGATAGTGTGTTTCTCCACACACTGTCCAGAACCTTTCAGAGGTGTCTGCCTTTTAGGAAGGCTCACAAATATGGCCCAGACAGCAGGGGAGGGGGAGAGGGGGAGAAGACACTCTTACTTAAGAAGAAAGCATTGACTGAGCCAGATTCTTTTTCTTTTCTCTTTGAGACAGTATTACTCTGTGGCTTTGGCTGGCCTGGAGCTTGCTATGTAGACCAGGCTGGCCCCGGACCCTCAGGCCTGCTTCTGCCTCTTGAGTGCTGGGATTAAAGGCCTGTGCCCCCAAGCCTAGCCTGAGACAGATTCCAAATAATGGCAGTCTTTGAAGAAGGATGGGGAAGGAGTGGCTTGGGGGTGGGGTTGTAGTTCACTACTTCAGTAGTAGAGTGCTCGTCTGGCATGCTCAAGGCCCTAGATTTGATCCCCAGCACCTTATAGCCACATACACAAAAGTTACAATATTTTAAAAAGCATTAATTGTCGAGGTTCACCCATGTTTCACAAGTATCCTGACATGACTTTCTCATCAGGAGGGTCTTCCTAGAAGCACCTGTGACCAGACCCCTGCAAACACACTTACGGAAGAGACCACCACAGGACTTAGGCTGGTCTAGGCTGAATGGCAGGACAGACAGACAGAGGAAGACATACAGGTTCTGGGGATGGACACTCATAAAGCTATGCTACTTTAGGTTTTAAAAAGTAATTTAATATGCAGGCCTCCAGGCTCCAGATTCTAAGCACAGTGCTGTCAAATGGAAATGCTTTTCCTGCTTAGACATCTTTTCCACAAGTCAGTGGGAGCCGATGAGACGGTTTGATTCTCTCTCCTGCTGACCTAGAAACTTCCTGCACTGTGGCCACCCGAGGTGTCCAGCAGAGAGGGATACTGTACATGTTAAAGCTGAACCAGGAGAACACTGCTTTTATCCCCGACAACTAACTTTTCAATCTACAGGGTCACCCATATTTCACAGGTCCTCGACACAGTGTCTCATTAGGATCTGTAAAGAGGTTCTGTCAGGAAGCACCTGTGACCAGACCCTTCAAACACACGAGTATCTTGACATCTAAGAACAGAATCTATCACAGGACCTGAGCTAGCCTCAGCTGAATGGCAGGATAGACAGACAGAGGAAGATTATATAACTTTGTGTTAAGAAAGAAGGCAAAATATTGCTGCTAGACACATGTGCTTACATGGTATTCCCATGTGCATATGATATCCATACACACACATGCATATGTGATTACACACATATTTTGGGTTAAGATGAATATTTAATTTTAATTTTATTGTATTTTTAAATGCATTTATCGTGTGTGTGTGTGTGTGTATGTGTATGTGTGTATATGCGTGTGCAAACAGAGGTTGGTACTCAGAACCCTGCATTCCATTATCATCTGGGCTTGAATTCCACATCCCCTACTTTCCAGTGACCTTGGGCAAGTCTCATAACTTCCCTGTGCCTCAGTTTTGCCAAGTGTAAGATGCAGCTGCTAAAATTACCTTCTTTGAGTTGCAGAAATTAAATGATGCTAGATAGACCATACCCAGCATATAGCAAATACAGTCTGTTAGTTCACATTGAGACTACATGACTCTAACATGACCAATAAACACAAGTTCGTTGTGACATGCTGAACTCTCACAACAGCTTTGGCCATCATGTATATTGATTCAATAAGATGTAATCAATAAAGGCTCAGCCACTACCTGTAGGGCTCATGCTTTTGATACTAAAATTAGATTTTGGCTGAGGCAGAAGGATTGCTACAAATTCAGTCAGCTTAGGCAAAATATGGGTTCCAGGCCATGTTTCACTCTGAGCTACAGTGTAAAACCCTGTCAAGAAACAGACAGACAGTGAGAGTGAGAGAGCAAGAGAGTGAATGAGAAAGAGAGAGGGGGGGAAGGGAGGGAGGGGAGAGAGAAAGAGAAAGAGAAAACGCTTATTCTGAAAAGGTTGGGAAATACTGACCCAGGGGTGAGTCAGAAGCTGCCCACAGCGGTCCCTGTGGTCAGGACTCAGGATTCTGCCCTCTCTGTTCCATGCTGGCTTTTATTTAACAGGATGTTTGCTGTGGGATGTCTTTCTGTACATTGTGAATATATGTTGTTCCCATTGGTTAATAAATAAGCTGCTTTGGCCTATGGCAAGGCAGCTTAGAGACAGGCGGGAAATCCAAGCAGAGAGACAGGAAAGAGACAGGTGGGAAGAGGAGATGCCAGCCACTGTCGAAGGAGCCACAAAAATACCAGCAGACCGGTAACGCCATGGCCACGTGGCAACATATAGATGAATAGGAATGGGTTAATTTAAGATGAACGAGCTAGCTGGCCAGAAGCTGAAGCCACAGGCCATACAGTTTGTAATTAATATAAGCCTCTGAGTATTATTTTATAAGTGGCTATGGGACCGCGGGGCCAGGTGGGACCAGAGAAATTTCCAGCCTCAGATGTCAGTTGCAAAGTGTGCTGAATACTGACTTTAATAGAAGATACCAGACTTTTATAGGGGCATGCCATAGCCTGTCACAGTATCGGGAAGATTCGTTTGTGGTGGATTTCAGAGTGACATGTGACACCTTCCCCTTCTGAGACCTCAAAACACCTTCCTAAATCTACTGGGCAAGGTGTGGAGGGGTGCTTGCCATAGTCCAAGCCCCTGAGTAGAGATGAGAGAAGGCCCATAGAAAGGGCTGCTATGAGCTGCTGAGTGACAAGGGGAAGGAAAAGCTGTCCCTTCTGGCTCTGGGCTGCAAGGTTGCTGTACGGGGCCTCTGCTCTGTTCAATCTCACCCCTTTCTCCTAGGCTCACGAATTCAAGAAACACTTTAGGCAAAGGAACTTGATCACAAAAGGATCAGATGCACGAAACATCTGGGAATTTGGGCCATGACTTTCAAGACAAGACACTAGATTCAGAATGGATCCATGAACTGCTGGTTCTGAGGTTCCACAGCTTGGAAGCTGTGACTCCAGCCTGAGACCCCAGAAAACAAAGCCACCACCCCGCCTCAAAGCCACTGTGTACTTCCCATCATCCCAGAGAGGCCAGTGGGGAGAGGGGGCTTTGAGGTGAGGGTCCTAGTTCACTTCAAACTCAGACCTGCCTTAGTCCAGAATCCAACTGAAGAGAAGCAAGGGCTCGAGGGATGGGGGACTATCACTCAAAGGTGAGAACATCTTAGCTTTTAAGGACAAGCACCACTCAGCCCCTGCCCCCCACCAAGCTCTAGCAAAATGTGACTAAGGCCTAAGAACGCAGATTCACAGGCCCTGTGCTGATGGGAACCTGGGTCTACATTTTCACTCAGCGAGATGACTGTCACGGCACTGAAGTGTCAGATCCACTGCCTCAGCACTCACTGGCAAGGGATAAGATAGCCTCATAAAGACAGTCTTGCTTCACAGGACCTCTTCTCCAGCAGTGACAACAAAGCATGGGGAACGGCAGTGGGGGGGGGGGGGTAGCAAGGGCTCTGTGGGAGGAAAACTTCCAGTGCGCACAGAGCAAAAGCCTCATCCTTACAGCCCAGGGGACGAGCTCCACAAGGGAGAAGCTGGGGTCCAGGGAGGTCGCATCCCCCTCTCAACTTCTCCCAGTTGTCCTCAGTCTGTCTTCACAGATGACAGATGTCCCTAGAGTTGGGGATACAGAAAGGTCTTCCACTTTTCTGTCAAAAGTGAGAGGTCTCCAGTGTATAACTCCTCTCCTTGTAACAAGGTACCTCCGGGTGGATGGTACGTGGGGAAACAGAAGCTGAAAATGCATTTGATGCACTCAGCTGCCGCACACCTGAGCTTGAATGTGCTCCGAGCACGTGCCTTAGTTAGTCTACTACCGAGCAAAGTCGTCTAACACAGGGCCCGCTTCATAATAACGAGCTCAGGATCTTGGGGTGAGTGAGATGGCTTAGCTGCTTGCCAGGCAAGCCTGAGGACTGGAGTTTGTCCCCTGGGTCCTGTGCAAAGGTGATCATTGAGAACAAACTCTACAAAGTTGTCCTTGGCCACGCATGTGCTGAAGCATGTGTGTCTACCAACACCATACACATAATAAGTCAAATTCTTAAGAAGTGCTAAGTTTTTTGTGTGATTCATTCACTGCTACTACCAAGCATAAGATGCTGTAAAGCAAAAAACTAGAAGCTGAACCGTCATGACCTAGGAACCTCTGCATTTAGTTTCTGCAAAGAGGACTGTGACTTGGGAGCCACAGGGCCACAAAGGTAAGCTACTACTGATGAGGAGACACTTAACTGGATGCCAAGGCCACAGGGAGAGTTGTGCTGGGACCAGGACCTGGGGCTAGGCTTCAGGGCACAGGGCATAGGTTCTTGAATAATGCTTGTGGGGAGGTGAGTGCGCTTGGGGACAGCACAGCTGGACTAGCCTCAGTGATCACCAAAGCTGCTAGATACCCGGGACAAAGGGTGTGACAAGCTCATCAACTAGATTACTGTAAACTTGCTTGCCCTTAGTTTTGCATCTGGTCATCTCATTTGTAAATCTGAGGTATACCTTTCAATTTCACTTTTTTCTACATGAGCATCATGTGTATCTTCCTTTATCACTGCACATTTCATTTCTTCATCAGTAGAATTTTTAAAAGCATATTTGTAACCCTGGAATTTGGGAGGTGGAGGCGGGAAAACCAGGAGTTTAAGGTCATCCTCAACTGTATAGTGAGTTTGAGGCTAGCCTGGGCTACATGAGATGTTGCCTGAAAAACAGCCAATGTGATTTCTTTTTGTGACAGGGTCTTCTTATGTAGCCCAGGATGGCCTCAAACTCCTGCCTGAGCTTCCCAAGTGCAGGAATTGCAGGCATGAACCTGCAACCGTCATGACCTAGGAACCTCTGCATTTAGTTTCTGCAAAGAGGACTGTGATTTGGGAGCCACAGGGCCACAAAGGTAAGCTACTACTGATGAGACACTTAACTGGATGCCAAGGCCACAGGGAGGGTTGTGCTGGGACAATGAATGTAATGAACCACCACGCCTGGCTCATTAACACAACTAAAAATTAAAGCAAAACATGTGTGTGCACTGGTGTTTTGCCTGCATGTATGTGCACCACATGCATGTAGTGCCCTCCGAGGCCAGATGAGGGTGTCAGAGACTCTGGAACTGAAGTTATAGGGGTTTGTGAGCTGCCACATGGGTACTAGAATTGAACTCAGGTTCTCTGAAGAGCAGCGCTCTCAACCAAAATCATCTCTCCATTCCCTCACCAGCACAGTTTTGAAGGATCTCTGGCACCTGTCTGCCAATCTGTTCTGGAACTGCTCCCCTTTTTCGGACATTTAAAGACTCCTTTCACTCCAGTGGGGAACAACCTAACTTCTCTCATTGTTTTTATAACACAGATCCCTAGAAGGGCCATGGTGGGTCGCAGGGTGTGAACAACATTGAAGTTCTTGTTTACAGGCTAACACTAAGCTGCTCTCAAGGGCCAGCCTGGGCTACATAGGAAGACCTTGTCACAATATCAATCTCAGAAAGGTCACATTGGCTTTCATACCTATTGGCAATCAATGCTGCTATCTCATGACACATACACGAGATGTCCCAAACGCTATCATTTTCAAAATATGTCAGCTCAGCAGCGTGAAGTCCACGATGTCTGTTTCTTCAATTGAGCGGATGGTCTTGAAGAAAGGGCTCACTTCATCTTATAGTTCCAGAGCAGATCACAATCCATCACTGGGGGAAGTCATGGTGGAATGCAAACAGGAACAGGAAGCAGAGGCCACGGAAGAACACTGCTTGCTGGCTTTCTCAGTGGCTCATGCTTAACTAGCTTTCATATACACCCCAAGGACCGAAGGAATGGTGCGGTCTGCAGTAGTCTGGGCCCCCCTATGTCAGTTAACAATCCAAACAAGCCCTTACAGACATGCCCACAGACCAACCTAATAAAGACAATTATCCAACTGAAGTTATTTTCAGGCGATTCTAGGCTGTGTCCAGTTGACAGCAGGGCCTGGAAGGCAGCAAATTGCTCAACAAACATATGCTATGTAGAATGGTCCCCAGGTCATTTTAGACTTGGGGTGCCAGGCTCCTCTCTTCCAGGTCTAACTAGGAAATCTGCCTTCTTCCACAGGTCTCACTACTTTCTGGCTCCTTATCACCCTGGAGGTTTCCTCTCCTGTTTCTGAAGCTCCAAGGTATCAGGCACTAAAATTCTTCTTCAGACTTCACTAAGGCAGACATAGGATAGCTGGCCTTAGGATGTTCTTCACGGAGCAATGGCCCAGCCCATGTTGATCTCTGGGTCTCTGCATGTGTCCTGATGCCTGTGTTCTGTGGGCCAGCTGGGGCACCCAGGATTCTCCCAACAGGACTCTGGGGCCAACTCTTTCTAAGCAGCCATGTTTTGAACAGGTGGATGGAGGGAAGGTTCTGTTTTTGTAGGACATGGGTTCTGTTTCTGGCAAGATCACTGCCTGAGAGAGATGCTCTCTTTGGCTCTGTCACAGCCACAGCTCAGGAGAGTAGCCAATCAAATGGGAAGCCAGCTTAGCACCCAGTTTATTGAGGTGCAACTGAATGCAATAGGTAAAAACTATTCATTTAGGAGCTTAGGTTAAGAACACCAAGTCTTCATAGTTTACCGGTGTGGCTTTCTTGAGAGAAGTTATCATGATGTGTCCCTGCTTTGTCTGGGTTTGGGATGTCACAATCATCACCATCAGCCAGGCATGGCGGCATAGCCCTGTAATCCCAGGAGGTGGAGGCAGAAGGATCAAGAGTTCAAGGCCACTCTAAAATACATATTGAGTCAAAGGTCAAGGCCAGTTTAAGCTCTACACGACCCTGTCTCCAAAACCTAGACCAGACCAGACCAGACCAGACCAATCATCATCCTGACCTGGCTGATCTGATGCACTTCTTTGGCAGGGTTCACAGTTAGTTCTTTTCAGGACTGCATGCAACCCCTGGTCCACAGAATGTTCTCAACAGTGTGTAAATAAATGTTAAGCACTAAAAACAGCAATATAGCAAGGCTTCTGCAGGCCTAGATTCTAAAATTCTATGAATTTTATCACTTGCCTTGCTTCCTCCAAAGATGATGGCTGCCCTTCCCAGCTCTACTACAAGACGCCCTGAGCACACTCAGTGCCAAGCTTTGCCCTTCCTCTCCTGGCACCATCGGATTAAGGCCCTCAGCCAGGACAAGCTCAGGTAGGCGGTTTCCAAAGTTGACAGCCTATTTCTGTTCTTACCAGTTAGATTATATGTTTACCAAGTGGCCATTGTGTTTGTGCTCAAACCTGTTTATGTCAGCTGCACTCATTATTGTATTTGTGTAATTTAATTATATATTATGTAAATTAATGGAATATCTGCACGGAAGGACAGCTACTGCTCCTGTGAGTTTAGGGCTTTGGAGAGGTGTGATGAAGATGAACATGTCATAGGTGATCTGCTGTCATGCTCCTATGTGGGGGAAATGGGAGGCAGAGTCACGAGAATCCTTGAAAGCGCACGGGCCAGTTAGCCTGGCACACAGCAGATAAAAATCAAAGAGACCCTCCTGTCTCAGACAAGGATTGACACCCAAGTCCTTGCACTGTGCCCTGAATGCCTCCAGGGCTTCCATGAACGCCTTTGAAATGTTGTCCGTGCCCCTACTAAAGCTATTCTTTGGCTTGAAAAGCCACCGACTTAATCCCATTCCTTTATTCCACTGATAGGGAACAAGGTGCAGGGCGAGTGAAGGGCTCTGTAAATGTCTCTTAGCCAGTGAGTGGGGAGCAAGCCATTTCTACATTTTTGTGTTCTGTTTTCTCCCAGAGAAGCCTCTGTCTGAAAAGCAACAGGCATGGCACGATTTCCTTTGCAAACGTAAGAGGTAGGGGCTGCGAGATGGCTCAGCTGTACAGTGCTTGCTGTGGAAGTGTGGCGACCTGAGTTCCGATCCTCAGCACCGTGCAAAAAGGCCAGGTGCAGAGGCACAAACGTGCCATCCCGGCCCTGGGAGGCAGGGACCGGAAGATCCCTGGTGCTTGCTGGTCAGCGGGCCTGGCTGTATCGGCGAGCTCTTGGCTCAGTGAGAGACTTGGTCTCAAAGATAAGGTGGGTGGTTCAGCAGTTAAGAAGGCTTACTGTCTTTAGAGGACCAGGGTTAAAGTTAGGGTTTGGTGCCCAGCACCCACGTGGTTCCAGGGGACTGACATGTCTTCTGGCTTCTGCAAACTCTTATACACACATAGTAAACAAACACAGGCAGACATATACCCGAAAATTAAGAGAAAAATCTAAAAAAAAAAAAGGTGGTGAGCAATTGAGGTAGGTAAGTCAGTCAGCCTCTCGTCTCAATGTGTACAAGTACACAAGTACACTGTACACACCTATACAGGCGTGCACGTCACACACAGACACACAAGGAGCAGGTAAAATAAGGAAGTAGAGGATAACAAGGACACACCCTGGGAGGCAGGGAGGCTCTCATGCCGCTGCTCCTCTGTGCAAGCACTAAGCAACCACACACAGGTGTGTGCGGTTTTCTCCCCAACTGCGGCACAGCAAGCCTCTTGTGTGTGAGACACAGATTTGAAACAGGTGAACCACGTACCTGGGTCAAACACGTGAGCCTTCTAATTTTAGAATGACTTCACACGTGGGAAACCCGTAGACAATGGAACGGGGAAGCAGTTTGAAGTTCTGAAAAGCTTTTGTTACAGGAGGTGAGCTATGAGGAGAGTCTCGGCTGGCTGGCTGACCCACGTTCCGCCTGCTGTGTAAATAAGCGAAGCCTTCAAAGGCTTTCCCCCTCTAATCCGACCTGCCCTCCTTCTGTCCAGCCCAGCCCCAACTGTCATCTCAACAGGTTGGAGTCGACAGTCCCCAGTGATGCTTGACCTGGTGTCTCTCTCCCCAAGCAAGTGAGAATGGTGACATGTCCTATGAAGAGCCCCACAGTGAAGTTTCTGTCTTCATCATTTTTGAATAGTCTTCCAGATGCTAAATTAAACCAGCCCTCAAATACACCGAGACCAGGTGGGCGTCCATAGACACTGGCCAAAGGTGAAAGATAAGGAATCCAAGGTGTAGACAGCCACTCTGAGGAGCGTGCAAGTGGGCAAGAACCTGGCTCCCAGGGGCCCAGAGGGGCCCTCGCCACCACACCTTCTTGGTCATTACAGCGAGTCTCATGAGAAAAGAACCAGATGAGCGGCCTGGGAATGTGCGCCCTGCTGAGGGCGAGGCAAAGGGCTGCCCGACAGCTTGGTGACTGGTGCATTCTGTCCCTTTTAAAGGGGGCATTGAAGAGTGCCTTTTGAATATAGGTTGGAGCTTTTTCCTGAGGAGGGCATAGCCTGTGTTCTAAGCTGTGGGTGCCGACGCCCTCACCTGCCTCCAGCTGATGTTTCTCTTTGAGTTTTATAAACAGATAGCCAACAAGGATGTAAGTTTATGCTCCAAACTTCAGAACATTGATTTCACTCCTGTGTCAGTTTATGGTCTAAACGACACACTGAGCAGCCAGTGACACTCCCAAGAAAGGTTCACAGACTGTAGCGTCACCTGTCATGTGGGCTCCTGGAGGGCCAGGCAGAGATGTCCAATTCTTTGTCGGATTTTAGCAACCAGAGGGTTAGGATCTGAAGATACAAGAGCATCCTTGAGATGAAACATCCCAAGAGAATCACATGCAGCTGTCCCTCTGTATCCAGCAAGGATCAGTCCATACTTAAACCCAGAGATGCTCAAGTCCTTACAGGAAATAGTGTAGGTTATACACTGAAGTTACACTTGTGTGTGTGTGTGTGTGTGTGTGTGTGTGTGTGTGTGTGTGTGTGT